>JAVJIF010025924.1:0-68021 GCA_038442645.1 Agave tequilana
TAGGATTAAATATTAAAACAGTTAAAAAATACAACCTTCCAAGAAAAATGCAAAAAGAAAAAAGAAAAGCTTTTTTTTTTAAAATTGTTTTAATATTTAATTTCAAGAAAAGATCTGCCTAAAATTTAATTACAAAAATTGACCTCTGAGAAATCACGTCGGTGCCACGTAGGCACTGAGCGGTCGTGAATAGTTATTTTTAGGTCCGAGTTTGACAACCCCGGACGTGAAACTTTTGATTTTAAACAATTTTAGGTTCAAGTTTGACGAGCTCGGACCTGATTTTTGAAAAAAGAATCTTTTAGGTCCGGGTTTGACGAACTTGGACCAAGGTTCGAGGGAAAAAAATAACTTTTCTCTTATTCTTCTTCCTCTTCTCCCAGCTCTTAACTTCTCTGCTTCGGAGACCTCTCTGACCTCACCTCGCTAGAGCACCTGCTCCGCTGCCGGTTCCACTATTTGCTTCCATCGTTCGCCTTCTCTGACCTTAGCCTCCCCAGATTCCCCATCTCCACCCTCCTTTACTTTGTTTACTCTCCACCTCCCTCCTCATCCTTCCCAACTCCCTCTTCCCCTCTCTCGTCGCCCCCAACTCTACCGTCGCGCATCGCTTGTTCTCTACCCACCTCTTCCCCTTTCACCTTGCCTTCACATCTCTGCCCTCGCCTTCGACCGCAACCTCCTCCTCTCCCCGATTTCCTCTCTGACGCTGCTGATATACTCTCCTCCTACCCACCGCTGGTTTGATTGGGAGGTTGAATGAAACGAGGAGATTACGGAAGATTTGCAGGCTTCTGGAAGAAGAAAGAGGGAGGGCTTGACGCTTGAGGCGAGGGGGAATATTTGTCTTTTTTGTTTTGTTTATTATCTTCATTAATCTGCAAAGCTGCATAAGATTGAGAAGGGGTTCAGTTCATATGTGTGAGCCACACACATAATAAAAGAGGGTAAATCCCGCGTTGACATGTGGGATTGACCCTCTTATAATATTATAAGATGTCCACATACTTTAAAATTTTTTACCCTGAAACCTGACATTTTATCCACGTGTCAACGCGGCATTGACATTCTTATAATATGTGTGGGTCGCTCACACTCATGACCAAATCCATTGAGAAGAGATATTTGATTGTCTATCTAGATTAATGCTAATCAGAGATTGCTTACTAGTGATCATTAATCGTTGACTGAATGAATTATTTTAATGGGCTGCTTGTGAACTCTCTAAAATATATGCTACATCCGGGGTTCGACCCGATAACAATTTTATCTCCGGTTCATCAACTCCGGTAAAAAAATAATCACCGAGCGGTGGCCCAGTGCCATGCTGGCAGGGCTTTATAGGTGTCTTTTTTTGAAATTAAATTTCAAATAAGGATTACTTTAAAAAATTGCAAAAAAAAAAAAAGGAGAGAGAAAAAAATCGCCTAAAGCAACGAACGGCACCTCGTAAACCCTAACAAATCCCTGTCTATGGACATGAAATCCCCAAATTTGATCAGATCGCGGCATCTCTCTCCGCCGAATCGGATCGGCCGAGCTCCCCGTCGCGCAGCCTCGCCCTCGGTTGGCCCCCTCGTTACTGCCGACACCGAGAGGTTCTGCTCTTAGTAGCGTCTATGCTCTCTATTGGATCGATCGCGCCGAGCTCATCAGATCCCAATCGTTTGATCGGCCATGAGAGGTTCCGGGAGCTGGCTTTGTGTTTCTGAGCTTAGAGGTGCTGAATCTTGCCCTTTTCGCTTAAATTTTGTTGTTTCCAAAGAAATGGTGCTCTTCTTGGTTGGTAACTGGTTTGGAGCTCAGAAAAGTTTGTGCTTTGCGCGCTTTAGTTGTGGTGTAGGGCTTTATTTTTTCAATTTCTTGCAGTTTTGTGTTTGTAGAAGCAGATTTTGTGTCAATTTAGAAATGTGTGATTCGACGCACTGTTCGAGTATTCCATTCCGTTGGGACTCTGGTTTATGTCATTTCTAGGGTTTCTTTTGGCTTCTAGAAGTGAGTCTGTGCAAATTAGTGGCTTCCCGTGGAGCTCAGAGAGTTTGTGCTTTCCTTAATTAGTAGTACAAGCCTGTTGAAAGTCATGATAAGGGGCTCCAGATTTAGTTGATTTTGCTTGGACAGCTCAAAGATCTTGCCTTTGACTGGTAGTAGCAATGTTGCAAACTTGTAGATTAGGATCCTCTCCTGCAGTTGATTAGATGCATCACTGTTCCTGGATTGATAATTGTATATTCTTATGCTAATGTTTCTAGATTTTAGGCACTAAAAGATATTTCTTTGTCGCATTACTTGTGGTGTGAACTCTACGTTGTCCATAGGCTTTGTCTTTGCAACGCCTTGTGTGTTTCAAATTGCTGAGAAATTTTATGAGACATACTGTACGGGCACCTTTGATGGAAATTCATAATTTATCACACGGTTTAGGTTTTGTCTTCATAAATATCTGTCACTGTTTGTTTGTCGAAGAAGATTTAAGTTCCTAGTGCTGAACTGGAGTTAATCTGGGGGATGTACGTGACAGACAAAATGAGCTTTCATGTTCAGTTCGTTTTTTTTATGCTTTGATGTAGATCCTTGTGCACGGGTTGTTTATGCGTTTTGGTTTTCTTTTCGGACTTCGATATCGCATGAGGGGCTCCTCCTGATCTGCATTTACTGACAATACAGTGGCAGTACCTCTGGGTTGCCCATTGGAACTCTCTCTCTCTCTCTTCTCTCTCTCTCTCTCACACACACACACACACAACACACACACACACACACACACACACACACACACACAAAAAAAAAAAAAGAAGAAGAAGAAGAAAAGATTAGATTTGTTGCATTTGTCTTTCTTCATTGTCCAATGTAGATGACGTTGGAATCTGAGGTATTTGGTTCCTGTTAGGACATTAATAATGTTTGAGCCTGTTGATGAGTTTCAAATGATCTGCCACTAAGAAGCAGCATCCCCACCCCCACCGCCACCAAAACCCCAAACAAACCAAACAAACCAAAATAAAAATATCACTGTTGCAACCTGATCGCTCTCCCCCTCCCCCACACACGCACACACCTGCACATGCACAATTCCTGTTTCTTAGTTGATTAATGTACGGCATCAGAAGATTGAAGACCAAGTAGAATATGTGGATTGTGAAGGCTCAGGAGTTCTCTTTCATTTATTGGTAATCCCAGAAAGGAAAGAAGAAGAAGAAGAGAAGATTAAGGGGAAAAAAGTAATTTAAGCTATTTATTCTTCTAGGTTGCTTTAAGAGCAAGATACAAAAATTAAAGAAAAGAGTTGCATTACTTTCTTCCAAATTTAAGGATTTAAATTATATAGACAATCTTCCTATTGTTTAGAGGATTATCATCTGCTCTTGTCATTATTCAATTTATCCAACGTGGATTATTTATTAGAATGCAGATTACCTTATTGAAAGTTCAGTTGGCCTAATACTGTCAATTTTCAAGCTGCAGGATTGCTGAAACCCGCAAGATTATTGTTGCTGAATTGTTTGGTAATTTTATCATATGTGGAACTCATTACCAAGGCTTTATCCGGTATTCAGATTCCTGAAACAACAGTCTCAGTATCCGGAGTTTCTCCAATAGGTCGATGGAGCCTAGTGGATTCTAGAAGGCCACCATCCATTTCTGAATTCTCCTTGCCAGCAAGTATTCCTTTTGTGCAGAGAGAACTTAGGGAACAATTTTCTCCACAAACTGCAATTTCACCTCCTCCTGAATACAGCTCACTAACAACTGATGGTCAACCTTCGTCAAGCTCATCACAGCTATCACAGCCGTCGATCCAGCAGAACCAAAATTCTGCTCCAGAATCATCCCTTATACCTCCTATCATTGGGAAACAGTGGCCCATCAGATTCCAATGCCAGCTCGGTTCCTTCTGGTTTAGCAACGCCTCCGATCTCTCCCCATAGGTCTGGTAAGTTGAAAGCTAATTGGTTCATATCTTTCGACTGTAAGTTGGTTTGTGTTTAGTAACGTAGGTTAACAGTGATTCTGTAGCTTATGTTCTTGATATCTTGTTCCCGTCATTGGCGCTTAATAAGTGACTAATAAAGGCCTTCCTGTACATTCATGCAGCAGAATATCAGAATGTGTATAAATTAATGTTCTGTAAATTCCATGTTGTTACCTCTGAGGTTTAGTGATTCACAATCATTATTGGATCTCATTGCTGGAGCTTCTTAATTCAGAGTTGTCCTTTGAAAGTTTGAATGTTTTGATATCAACAAGTAAGAACGGATAGGATCATCAGTGACACTCCCATATTTTGGCTTGCTTCTATATGTTTGTCTTCTCTGTAGGCCACATACTGTCAAGAATAAGTCTGCTCTATAATATTTTGTAATTCTATGTTTTTTCATTTAATTTCTGCTGCAATATTTGATTTTATTCTTTGATTCGCCAGGATGTTGTGAGCCAAACATGGTGCAGAAACTAGGTACTCGAGGTTGTCACTGTGTGTACCCAGTAAAAGTTGAGCTGTTTCTTCAGAACGTTTCTCTGAGTTCAAATTGGAGTAATGAATTCCTTCAAGAACTTGCTTATCAGCTCAATCTACGTGTCACTCAATTTGAGATCGATAACTTCTATGTTGTCGGTGTATCAGGCCTAAATATCTATGGACATTGCTCCACACACTGGCATTAGTTTCTCTGCAGATCAAGTCAATGCAATGAACTATTCACTTACCTTCCATAAAGTTCGTATCAACCCTATGTTAGTTGGCGACTACAGACTCTTGAATTTAACTTGGTTCAAGCCATTGGCTCCTTCTCCCGGTAATCTTGCTATACCTCCATCTAGGAATATGTCAATGGTCAATACAACACGTATTTAATGGCATATATTGTTACAAGAACCATGTCATTCTGTTGGAATTAGATAGCGTTTTTCTGCTGTTAACATGCAGTAGTAATGAAGTTATTTCAGAATTTGAGATCTACAATTTGGAATTAGACTCATTGGCAATGTTTTGTCTGCTATATATACAGTTCTTTTGTTACAAAGAAATGCAAATTGTTTATAATTATTTCAAAATCGTTTTAGGTCTCTTTGGCTCCTCATGTCATAAACTTATAATCATGACTGAGTGGTCACAGGAGTGTTTACGCAAGAGGTTCAGATTTGCCCCCAAAATAAGAAGTATAATAAAGTTTAATCTAAAGAGATTTCACCACAAGTGTTGTATTATTGGGCCTGTAAATCAACTTTATGATTTATTCGTTCTGTTAATCTCATCCACGTATACCTGCTATATGACGTATACGCTATTTAGGGAAACAGAGAGAAGTACTTAACTTCATTAATAGTAAGCCAACAAAAAAAAAAAAAAAAAAAAAAAAACTATGAAGAAGTTCTAATCACTTCAGTATAGAGTCCGGTTTGTACAAAGCTTGAGGAGAAATATATTTAAAATGATCCTCTCTGTGTTATTGTGTTTACAATTATTGTACTGAAACTGTAATTTATTTGTGTGTAGGTTTATAATTTGCGCTAATGACTGATAAATATGAATGCCTGCTGGAATCTGTTTTTTCAGTCATCTTATGAAATACTTCTAAGTTCAATCCAGCATCTGTATAGCTCAAGCGCAAACCGGATCTATTGAAATGCACTCTTCCTTTTTTGATACATGCTGAAAGTTTATACAGTTTAGATTTCTCTATATGATTTGGGAAATGTAAGTTAACTTTTCTTTGCTAATATATTTTAAGTAATCACTGGATCAACTGATACCTTGAAAGCAACTGTTGTGTACATATAATTCAGGTTTAATGACAATTTGTCGAGCTTGAAACCTGCACAAGTTTGGTCTGATTCTTAGTGCCTGCACTCTAAACACCCTTGGTCTTTTTTCCAGTTTTATAGACTTATTTGGCAATATCTCATATATGTGATCCATCCAGCATATGCAAAATGGGTTTAGTCTCATCTGTTCTCTGCTAGTTTTGATAGAGACTGATGAAGCCAAATTTGTCTAGAATGAAACTAGTTTAATTCATTATGATTTCTGTTTAGTTCTTTATCTCTCAAGTAATCGGGTCTGTCCAATTTAATTTGAAATAATTTGTCACAAAATTATATTCCATATGTTCCCCCCTTTATGAACATTTATAGAACTAAGGTTTGGACCTCTGCTTGATGCTATTGCTTACCACTGAACCTAGTGTGCCACATTGGCTAAAACATGTCACTACCTGTATCTTTGATCAACTTGTGTATGGTTTATATTAGTGGTTTAGGTTCCTTTGACCCATAGATAATAATATCTCATTTAGTATCCTCAAAGAATATCTCATTTAGTATAACTGTCTTCAGTCTGGCAATCTTGTTCCTTAAGTTGATGAGACACTGCTGGCTTCTTTGATGGATTTGCAATTAGTTTCTTGGTTTTGCAAATATGATTATTGTGATGCCCTGCCGCAAATTTCAAAAGGCTGACAGGCTGGCACTGTTTCATCAAGTTGTGTATTCTGACTTTCTCTTAAAACGCTACTTCTTTGACTTGGTAAACAGATTTCCATCGAAAATTATAGTTATTGTTCTTGGTGTGGTTGCTAAAATATTTTGCATAATTTAGGTGCGCTAACTATAACAGCTCACAGGACGTGGCTTATCAAAATAATAAACTATAAAATAATTACTTTTATTCCTACAACATCTATAAGCCTATTACAACAATCAGATTTCTAATAGATGCTCAAGTCCATGTAGTCTTTTATTGTAAAACAGTTGTACTTCTGCTTATATGATGGTTTCTTGACACTTTTCTATTTTCCAGCCCCAATACTGGCTCTGGCACCCCGACTTCACCACCTTCAAAGACTTATGCGCGTAAACCTGAAAGTGATGCTAGTGATGATAAACGTTCGAGTTTGATTATTGTTGTGGGCATATGTGCTGGTGTCCTGATAATTATTATTGTATCAGTGATAATAATTTGCTCTTGCACATCTGGAAAAGGGAAGAAACTGCCAGTTAAAGAACCAGGTATGCTGTCCAACTTAAGCTGCATATTTAGGTCCTATTTCTATTATCAATGACCATTTAATCTTTGTCCTTTCTTGCAAATAGCGAGGCCAGTTGATTTATAGTTGACTTCTTAAATTAAGATTGAAAGTTTAAAAAGACATTAAACAGTTTAGAGGAAGTGACTCCTAGTGTACTAGCGAGGAATGTCTGGCTTAAAAGACATGTTTACTGTTGACACGGCGAAATGAGAACACTGGGTGTAGAAAAGGGTTTGCTGCAAGATTTGCTTATGTTAGATTATCAGATAAAGTTTTAACAACACAAGTTTTTATGATCATGTACCAAAAAGTTGCCCGCAATTCAGCATTCACATCATCATCCTGACAAATTTCCAATCAAATTGTGTTCAGCTATGATCAACTTTAAACGAGGAGGAAGACCATCAATGGTTTACCAAATCTTTTTGGCTAGTTGCCATTTAGTGACAACCCTGTAAATTTAGTGTCTGAAACTGGTCAAGGAAGTTATGTGCAGGAGAGGTCCTTGTCCTAAAACCAAGAAAGGTTGGGGCTGAGGAAACCTAGCTGATTTAGTTAACCAAGGAGCACTCCAAAATTCTCATTGAATAAGAAAAAAATTTGTTGGAAAAGAGGAGACAGGATCTACTCTAGAGACTTTCATTTGTCTTTGTGACATAATAGATATAAACTACATTCAAACCACGTGCTTTAGAAGTGAAGACGAAATTATTCATACTCTTCTTTCCATATGAATTACATTTAAACCTGTCCCTCAGTATTTGTATTACATCGTAGTTCCTAGATTCCTTGTAGTGTTTTATTATGCTAGGTGGTGGAGACAGAATCCCATCATCCCAGGCGCGTACATCTAGCCGACTACACGGAAAAGGCTTCAAAAAGAAAAAAAATGAGGAAAAAAAATGATATGAGATAGACTATAAACTTGTGCCCCTTTACATGGTCGTTAGCATCTCCAAACACTCCTGCTGCTGCGTTTGGCCTTCCAGTTAGTCCCCACTATCCCCTTCCACCGATGAAACTCTCCTTGCCACCTCTTCATTTGTGAGAGAAACGAGTTAGGGCTCGGTGAGCCTAACCATTAGGCCTTGCCGAGGCGGGATGGGGGTGGTAGTGTGAAGGTTGAGCAATGGTGGACAATGGAAAAGGGATGTCGGGAGGCCTCCCTGAGCCACAAAAGACACCATAGATGCCTTCGAACACATCAGCACCTTTTATCTCCCACAAGTAAGCTTTCTTTCTTTTTTGTTTAAACTCAGCGTCTATATCCTAAGCGACACGCGCATGCTGATTTTTAGAACACTAGCCAGCTGAATTTGTTCAATTTATTGCCTCGTTGGACCTGAGCTAAAGCAACTAAGTTGTGGTTGGTTGGTGTGACCATCAGAAAGGCACAAGACACTTTCTCTATGCCTTCATATAGATGTTTAAGCAGGCTTTCCATTGGTAAAATCTTTTGTGTAATAAGGCAACTGTGATTGAGGTGGCTTGCTGTTATGTGCTTGTCTTGCTTGTTGCCTAGTGAACAAGTAACCTAAGTACATTGTTCACTGCGTGATATTTTACACAACCTTAATATTTTGCCCATGAGACTTGTGTTGTTTTATGCAAGAAAGAAAAACAGTATGGAAGATGACGAGTATTGGGCATATGAAGCAGAAAGAAAGAGAGTACATCACTTGAACCTCTAGTAGGCTGAGTTAAATTCATCACCTGTCACTGATTTTCAATATAGATCATGAAAGAATCACTAAACTCATAATTTCTGAAATTGGCTTGGTATAGAATAAATATTTTTTAAAATACTTTTAAATCCAATCTATGTTCCTAGTCGCTTAATCCCCTCAATAGTTGACACACCGCTACTTTCTGCGCATTAGTGTTTCTTGCTTAGAGTTAATAACCCCTGAAGTTGCATATCGATTACTAAGAGGACTTCATACCCAAAATAAATTACAGATAACTGTTTATTCCCATGCTAAAGTAAAAGTGAACTCTCAAGCGGTCGAAGAATAGAGCCAATGGAGTTATCTGTCAAAACCAGGTTTCAGTTCCATGCAACAAAGCTTGTTTTGCTGGATTGTGACCATGGTGCTTTGTTGTTCTAGAGGAGAACAAGGATAAAAGAGTGTGAGAGGTTTGTAGTCTTGAGTTTCCAAGTCTTTTTTGTTAAAATTTGCTTCATATAATTTATGCATTCCATTTGATTGAACACCATTCTTTCTAGCTTAGGTGCTTTCATTTATTACTGCATGTGCAATAAATTATTTAATTTTCCATCTAACATATTTCTCAGCAAAACCAAGGGGTGCAGACAGAGCTTCTGTAGAAGGTTCTCTTCCTCATCCTACTAGCACGCGGTTTCTCTCATATGAAGAGCTCAAAGAAGCAACAAATAATTTTGAACTAGCAAGCGTGCTTGGAGAGGGTGGATTTGGCCGCGTCTTCAAGGGAGTTTTAAGTGATGGCACAGCGGTTGCCATTAAGAAGCTTACAAGTGGAGGACACCAGGGAGATAAGGAATTTTTGGTTGAGGTTGAGATGCTAAGCAGGCTACATCACCGCAATCTTGTAAGACTTGTTGGTTACTACAGCAACCGTGATTCGTCACAGAACCTTCTCTGTTATGAACTTGTTCCTAATGGAAGCTTAGAGTCCTGGCTGCATGGTATCATTTACTTTTCATAACCATGGATTTCAACCCCCTTTCACATTCCACTTTTTTCTGATACCTTTACTCCTTCTTTAGGTCCTTTGGGAGCAAATTGTCCCTTAGATTGGGACACCAGGATGAAAATAGCTCTTGATGCAGCTAGAGGGCTAGCCTACCTTCATGAAGATTCTCAACCCTGTGTGATACACAGGGATTTCAAAGCATCCAATATATTGCTTGAGAACAACTTCCATGCAAAAGTTTCTGATTTTGGTCTTGCGAAACAGGCACCTGAAGGGCGTGCAAACTATCTTTCTACTCGCGTCATGGGAACCTTTGGTAATCTCTCCCTCCCCCCCCCCCCCCCCCCCCCCCCCCCCTCCTCTCCCTCTCTCCCTCCCTCCCTCCCTCTCCCTCTCTCTCTCACGCACGCCGCATGCACGCGCGTACATGCTGTGAGCAGGCATGTGTGCAAGCAAGCATGCATGTGGGTTTGTAGTTGAATGCTTTTATTTCACCAATATCCCCTGATGAATAACCAAGTGCCTTTACAGGTATGTAGCACCTGAGTATGCTATGACTGGGCATCTACTAGTGAAGAGTGATGTATATAGTTATGGAGTCGTTCTGCTTGAATTACTGACTGGGAGGAGGCCTGTAGATATGTCCAGCCATCTGGCCAGGAGAACCTTGTGACTTGGGTTTGTGCTCTTCCACAATGTATCAAATTATTTTTACACTGAATATTGCATGAACAACCATGTTAAAATTGGATCTGCATTTCTCATAGGAAGCTTGTTGATTACTTTTCCACGTCCCATGATTTATACAAAATTTCCTTTCAATTTTTGGGCACTTCTCAAGTGCTTAAACACTTCAAACATTTTGGCATTTCACCAGTCTGATGTGATATACTGTTTAGATGTGTTTTTAGTTCATCCCTGCACCCCACCCAACCCAAAAAAAAAAAAGAAGAAGAAGAAGAAAAGAAAGAAAAGAGAGATCAAATTAGCGGTTGCCATAAACATACTAATTTGGGTAGATTTAACATAAGAATATGATAAATTAAGTTATTCTACAGACAGGAGTAGATCAAAAGCTAATATGTATTGGCTACATAAAGTCATGCATATTGTGAAAACTAAGTTTTCAGGAAAATATATTATTCACTATAAGCGTTATGCAGAACAATATATATCTTTCCACTGGCACGTCTTTTCCATGTGGTAGTGTAGAACGCTCCTATCTGTGTTGGTGTACCCATCTTGATCCATCTACTGCTAATGGTTATTTGTCACATCAAGCAATTAAGAGTATCTCTAGTGAGCCTGGATTGAGCCAAACTTAATTAAAGTTCATTCTGAATTCTTTAAAATTTTCCCTCTAAAGTAAATTCTTTAAATCATTATTTATCAAATTTAGATTAGCATTTAAGTCTTATGCTAGATGTTTGTAAATTGCTTGTTTGTCTAATTGCCGCCTTTCCTATAGTTATCCTTCTTAATTTCAGTTAAAACTCAATAGTTGAATTGTTTTTCTTTCAGAGAAGAAACTCTCTGCTGCTTGGATGGCATTCTAGTAGCTAAATTGATTACAAATGCAAAAAGATAGTGCACAGTATAAGCAATGTTGGACACCATTCACTTGATTAGAGTAGTCCTTTGAACTTGTTACGGATGTTTGATGGCCTAAACAGGGAATCCAGATGACCAAACTTCTGTTTAAAGTAAAAAAAAGTGAATACATTAGACTTCCGCACATACTTCAACAGTGGACACTACACAGTTTTAAACACTAAACACAGCCAACTCCAAAGCAACATCACTCATGTATCTAGTCCCAGAGAAAAAAATTCTAACACAGACATCATGCTAGAAGATCACCGAAATACCAAGGTGGAATATACTGTCAAGAAACTAACCTGAAAGAGCAGCAGAAAACAACTGCGAGGACGGCATGTTTATTTAAAAAACTAATATCAACGGAGAATCCAAACATTCACTGCAGCAATAACCCATTGCTTTAGATATGTGTTTTGTTCGATTCTTGGTTTTATCTGTGCACTGGAGTTGAATGCCCTTTGCTATAGAAAATTTATCATCCTTTTCCCATTTTTCTATGTGATTTCTTTAGTCTAGAGGATTTGGAGGATGCCAACTGAGTTCTTAGGATTATAACAAAGCCCCTTTTGTTCATGGTTTCCATATCTAGGAAGTTGGCACCGAGTATGATGAGAGTTAATGGTGGATTGACAACCAGTCGTAAAATTTTGTCAATTCTTTCATCAAGTCTTGCCTTGTGTCTTCCATTTTGAATGGGAAAAGCTAGATGATGACAATGATGATATATCAGACCACACATTTTATGATCACTAATGACTACTAGCTAAAGATTGTATTTGCACTTGTTGAATCTGCTGTTAACTACAGGCTAGACCAATCCTTCGCAACAAAGATCGGTTGGAAGAGCTGGTTGATCCAAGACTGGCAGGTAAATACCCAAAGGAGGACTTTGTCCGAGTTTGTACAATTGCAGCTGCTTGTGTTGCACCAGAAGCAAGCCAAAGGCCAACGATGGGGGAAGTTGTGCAGTCCCTTAAAATGGTACAGAGACTAGCAGAGTGTCAGGATACGATGCCAAACCCATCTGCTCGGCCAAACATAAGACAGTCGTCCACCACCTATGAATCTGATGGCACGTCTTCAATGTTCTCTTCTGGACCTTTCTCGGGCCTAAGCTTATTCGAGAACGACAACATTTCTAGAACTGCAATATTCTCAGAAGATCTGCATGAAGGGCGATGACAATTTCAGAAATTATCAGCTTGTAACTCAACAAGGTTTTGTGATGTTGATGCTTGTTATGTGATGTTGATGCTTGTCCATTTCGATTTATTTCAAGTCTTCAATGCGTTTTAGGGTTCCATTTTCATGAAAACATTTCTAAATGTGTCCCATGATGCTTTTCTGTATGTGGATGAATGTGGTCTCTTCTGGCCATAACTGCCAGATCTTCTCTCAGTTTCACATTGAGAAAAGCAGGAAATAAAGTCGAGTTTCTTGGGAGAATTTATGCACATGAACATGAACGAGGAAGGAAAGCTTTATTAACTCTAAAAGATGACATTTTTAAGAATGACTCCGAATGAAAGTCGTCCTGGATGGTAACAGGCTTCTGCGAGTGCCGCTTGAGAAAGCTCTTCTTCAAGAACCAGCTACCAGTGACTCGGGTCGAGGCTTGATGCCAAGATTCTTCCGATCGACCTAATCAAGGGGCGCGACCCCTCCAGCTTCTTCACGATGTTTTTCCCAATTGCTTCAAGCCGAGGACGCTCCCTGATGTCTCTTCGCGTGAAGATACATTTTTCGAACATGATCCAGGAATCTGCTGCTGATAACCCTCCGCTCTGCTGCTCAGGAGACTTCAATCCCCGGACAGTGAACAGGGTTGAGGACAGTCCTCCGTCTGCCCTCTGTGCCGCGACCACTGATCCAATTGATCTTTCCTCTGTCATCAGCCCTGATCCTGTCAACAGCGCGTCTTGGACCTGACATTCTTGTTGTTCTTGAGGTCATCGAGAACGAGCAGCACCTGCTCCTCCTCAAGATTTTCCCCCAGGGTCTTGTGCACCCAGAACATCGAGCTCGCTGGCTTGTCAATCAACTTTGAGAGCTTGCCTGAATCGATGATTTCAGAGGCATCAATCCATATCCTTCTGACGAAATGCTTCACGACTCTCTTGTCATCAAAGATGGCTCGAGCGAACTCTGTCGTTCCGGTCACCCTCTTTCTGTCTATGGGAATCACACAGGGTCCTGCTTGTCCAGTTTCTTTGACTGACAATAGAAGTCTGATCATCTTCTCCTGATCTTCAGGATCATTTTTACCTGACAGAACGAGTGTTTCCAGTGGGGAGTGTGTAACTGCCATCTTTGTGATCCCAGGTTCAGTTCCAGGTTGGACTCTGACGAAATGTGGCTTCTTCAGGATCCTATTGAGCCTCCCTCTGATGTCCTACAACTCTATTGTTGTCTTTGGATTGGCTCTTCGATTCCACGAGATCTGATACACACAAAAAGTTAAGGAATTAGATTTTGGGTTTCTTTTATCAAAACCGACAGAAGGGAGATTTTCTCCCATGACTCTTTCACAAATTTTGTCTATCCGTCCATCTGTCCGTCATCAAACAATGTTGGTTGGTTCTCCACATTGCTTGTTTTCAGGAAACATATATAACTGCCCAAATGAGAGAGAGTCTTGGTCTCCAAGAAATTCAGTTTTCTTGGAGAACAAGTTTTTCTAATTAAACAAATCCGTGGGATTCTCATATTCATTATATATTAAAAAAAAGGCACTTCGCTTATTTGTTTGTAAATTTTATCAAAATAATCCGTTTTAGAGCAGTTCTGTTCAATTACTGAACATATTATTGCTTCTTTTTACTTTAAAAGAACTAAAAAAGAAAAACCCCTCAATCCGTATAGTTACAAGTATCAAAGTATTTACCCAAGTACAAGAAAGAAATTACCCAGGTAGTTTTCTTCCTCTCAGAAACTTGAAGCCAATAAAACTCTTATCTAAACCCCTCAATTTATAGACTCTAGATTACCACATCTTATTCTGACTAGGTAACCAATTTGTCTCTAATTTAATTGATTAGGAAACCAATTTGTGGCAACAAATAAAATCCCAGTTGAGAACATATTCCTCATATTATTTTATACTAGTTAGGATTTTTCCCCCCTATTCACACAGGATTATTTGTTTGGCAATCTACGATTATTATAAATTGAGCATTCTTCAGAATTATCCTGAGCCCACATCCTATTTTTAATAGAAATAAGTTAAAAGTGATGAAGATATAGAGAATGTCTATTATTTATGAAAATTGGAAAGGGAAACATATTTAGTACTGATTCTGAAAATTAATCAAAACCGAGGAAATTCTGCAAATAATTTAATAAAATTACATAAAATGAGCAAACATTTCCAGGCAAATGTTGAAGAACTTGAACATGAAATTTGTGCACTAAAGGCAGGTGACAACTCAAAGTTTCTAATACCATTAACTTTTCGTAAATCATGACTCACAAACTTTACAAGTGATGATGATGATGATAAGTGATACCAGAATGAGAAGGATGAAGAAAGAGAGAGAGCAATGCTAAGAACCTGGCAGGCTTGCGAACTAATTGTTTTATTTTCTTTCTTCAAAATCAAAATCACAGTACCTGAAGAGTACCAGCCGAAAATCAAAAAAAAACTTGCAGAAGAAGCACCCAGAAAGCAAGAGCCAAAAAGTGAAAAAATAAGAACTTGTAGAGGAAAAGCACCAAAAACCAAAAACAAAATTTCTCGCAATAGATCAGGAACCAGATCCAGATCATTTAAACGTGAATAAAGTAAAGTGCAAAAGTAGTAAACTGCTGATTGTATTTGATCTATATATCATCATCATAGACAATGTATTTGAGTTGGCAAAATGCAATCTCTTTGCTTACTCTTCAAAATTTGTGGGGCTCAAAATACATGCATGCTTGCTGTAATGTTTCTTTATTATGTTACCGCGCAGATAAATTCAAAATGATCGGTACATGTAGAATTCATCAAGGTTTGAGGATTCACTCGCAAAATTGGGCGCTCCGAAAGAGGCAGGAGAAATCAGTTTTGAATATTTGTGAGGAAATAGTAAATGTGAAACGTGAAGGAGACTTATCTCAACAACAAAAAGGGAAAAAGAAAATAAAAAAGAAAAAAAAATTGCAGAATAAGTACCCAGAAAAGCAAAGAACAGAAATCTTGCAAAACATTTAAAAAAAAAAAAAGATCAATTGAAAGCACAAAAGTTTCAAACTTGTGAATAAGGCAATGCCAGCCAAAAATGAAGTAATGATTGTATTTGATTTATAAAAATCTCAATTATTGATGAAGAAAGATCAGACCTGATTCTTCAAGCTTCATCTGCTGCTTCAGATCCAAGAGGCATGATTATCTGAGGCTTCGCACGCAATTAGATCTCTTCAGGTACCAAGAACTTTTTTGTTGGATGATGATGATTACTATTTTCTTCTTCTTTTTTTCCCTCATGAAGAGATTAACTAAACTTTCAAATATAAATATTCATATTTTAAATCAAAAATCTAGTGAGTTTCTTTATTATGACGTTGGTCTCAAAATATCCAGTAAGGATTAGCACCATGATTATTATCTCTAATGTATAACTTGAAGGGGTCTCGTCTTTTTTTATTTTATTTTTTTTCCTCTTCTTTCCCCCACTTTGATGAACCCACTTATTTTTGAGTTGCAAGCGGCTCTTATCGAATTCCTGTCCCATGAAAATTGAGTTTTTTTCCCTTTACGAATTTAAATTTCATAAATCGTATTTCATTTTCTTAAAACAAATGTAGACTATATCCATAAGAGGCAGGAAGTTAGACTAAAAATTGAAACACTAGAAAACCGTGAGAAAACATGGATGACAAAAATTAATTATTCCCGAACTCAAAGAGAATAATGTATTGCATTGTACACAAAATCTTCTTTTAAGATAGAGTCATAGCCTTATACATTTTTTTTTTTTGACTCACTTTGAGTCAAAATTGTGTAGTCTGAGTAGCAAAATTCTACTTTATTAGATCTTAAGCAGAAGAAGAAGAATCCAACGAGTTTATTTTTATTGATGAAGTTTTAGTGAGTACTTTGTACTTCCTGAATCCTGAAAGAATAATAGATAATTTGCAGGATCCGCTCTTGGACTGAATCCATTTTCTTGGCTGTAAGAGTCAAGAGTTAAGCAGTGCTGACTTTTGATCTTCTGCCAAGACAGGAAATGGCAGAACAAGAAGACGAAGGGTGTGTGATAATAGAGATAGATACTGTATTACTTGAGACCATGAAGGCAAAACTCCGGGACGTAGATTTCACAGAAGAGAGTGGAGAGACATGCACCATATATAGAATTCTCCCTTCGGTTCGCGACCAAGACAGTGAGGACTACGATCAAGGCCGTCTCTATTGGGCCGTTACACGCAGGGAAAAAGACACTTGAGCTCATGGAATCACTGAAATGGAGGTACCTCCGAGACCTCCTCCGCCGCTGTCCAGATGATCAGGGCATGCTAGAGAGGTACATCAACAAGGTCAGAGAGTTAGAGGTACAAGCAAGGAAGAAATATGCTGAGGCAGTTGAGCCGGACAGCGATGCCTTTGTTCAGATGATGGTAGTCGACGCTTGTTTCATCATTGAGTTTCTGATTAAATGGAACTATGGATCTATAGACCTCGATGCATCAAAATGCAACCTGCCGCTTCTTAGGAATGACCTCATGCTTCTTGAAAATCAGATCCCTTTCTTCATCCTCCACTCCTTGTTTGAATTGTCCAACATCCGTCTCCCTCATTTCGAGGATGAAGACATTCCCATTACTCTCATGAAGCTGGCGAAATCTTATGTAGCGGACGGGTATGAGAACTTTCAGGCGATATTGGAGCCTGAAAATGTCCATCATCTCCTCCACTTGTTCCTCTTATCCTTTCATCCAACGTCAAGCCAAAGCATTATGACTGCCCCCTCATGCCAACATATGGTGATGAGCACAACCAAGAAGATTAGGAACTGGGCTTCAGGATGTTTCTTTTGGCTCTTGTCTTCGTTTCTCTGCTGTCGACTTCTACCCAAGTGTTCAAAATATCATCATCGACAGCTCACAGATGAAGATAGATTAAGATTATTGAGTTACCTTCCAAGTGCAACCAAGCTTGAAGAATCCGGTGTTAAGTTCAAGCGGAAGGAGGCAATGAGTTTATTGGATGTTACCTTTAGAGATGGTGTGCTGGAAATTCCATTGTTGTCTATAGATAATAACACGGCTCCTAAATTCCGAAACCTCATAGCCTTTGAGCAGTATTGTCCCACAGCTGGAACGTACTTCACAAGCTATGCAGCACTCCTAGATAGTCTCGTCGACACACCAAAGGATGTTGCTGTACTAAAGAAATATGGTGTTATTGATAGCAAGCTTAGTCAAGATGACAAAGTGGCAGACCTGTTCAATAGCATTGACAAAGGTGCGTCTCTAAACTATTGGACACACCATTTTGCAAAGCTGTTCGAGGAAGTGAATCAGTATTGTGAGGTCGATCGCCACAGATGGAGAGCAAGGCTAATGCACGACTATTTTGGGAATCCATGGACAATCATCTCTGTAATTGCCGCCATCTTCTCCTTGTTCTCACTGTGACGCAGACCATCTACGCAGTCCTTGCCTATCACAAACCACCGAAGCAGTCATAGACTTTTGTATTTTGGTGAAGATCATTATAAACAAGGTGTTGGATGTTGTTAATTATAGTAGTATTCCTTTTCTATTGTATGTGAAAAAGTGGATTAAGAAAAGATTGGTCTTTGTTTTAAAACAATTATGTTCGCTTGTGATGTAGATTGCTTTGTTTGCCCAATGTTTGTAAGATCTATTTTGAATTACGTAATAGTCTCAGACTACATTTCATTCAAATATGAAGAAGGGTGTAAATACCATGTTTTCATATTCTCTAATAATTTAACGTGACATTTTCTTTTTTCATTTCAGAAAGAGAAGATTTAGGCATAACTGTAAAACCAGCCAATCATCTCTGTAATTGCTGCCATCTTCCTCCTTGTTCTGCAGATGTTCTTCGCAGTCTATGCCTATTACTAACCACCAAAGCAGTCGTAGATCTCAACAAGGAGCTGGTTATTGTTAATTAGTTGTGTTCCTTCCCTTTTGTATGTGGACAAGAGGATTAAGAAAAGTTGTCTTTGTTTTAAAAATGCTTATTTGTTAGTTGTATTCTGATTTACTTAAAATAGTCTCGGGCTACATTTCGTTCAAATAATGGAGAAGGGTGTAACATCACTTCTAATCTTGCAATATGGCAGCAAGAGAGTAATTGCAGCAAGAAACTGTACATGTTTCAAATATATAACTGCAGATATCTTCGGACTATGAGATGAACGAATGTCTCGATACTCGTATTGGATTTAGATATCTTGAAAAACTGATTTCATGAGGAATTTAGTTTTCTGCATGAAACTTTAGCATTTCTGAACTTGCAGAATATAGACAACTGCACGATCCTGTTCACGTCATAGACAATGTCTCTGAGAGTAAACTGTTAGTTTCTAGGATCAATCTGACAATTACTCAATATCACCGATCTAATTGGCCATGTCAGTGAATATCAGGTGGGAGGTTTTCCGTTCAATAGAACGTTCCTTAACTAAAGAACCACCTTTCAATTACCTTCCTTAGTTAAACACCAATTAGACTGGTATAAGTCAGTTTCAATATACTGAATATCAGTATAACCCCTGTATAAAGAAAATTAATTCACTTATACAGTACTTAGAGTGAGGTACGCTTGTAGCGAATCTCCTTAAGACAATTACGTCCCCCTCAACGGTGCTAATGGGTTACTGGACGCTGATCTCCCAAGATACAACACTCCTTCACAGTATTTGTATAGCACTATCAAATCACCGTACGGTCGAACCGTAGTTAACCAGTATCTTCACAGGATTATCAAAACAGCAGGACCAAGACAAATTTCAGGGAGAATATTTGTCTTTACTTTGGAGGAACACCCACTGTAGAGAAAGGAGGAAGGTAAAAGAATATTCTTCTTTGGAAGTTACAGACTCAGACAACAATTCTATTAAAGGATCTATTGAATTTTCTGAGCCTTCTTTCAGAACGAATTTTCAGAATCTCTTAGAAGTCGTTTTGGAATTCGAGTTGCAGAATTCTCACTTCCTGTTGGAAGTCACTTTGAAACTGAGTGCAGAAATCTCACTTCAGAATGCAAAAGATTGATTGTTGCTTTTTTGTGTGTTTCGATTGAGAGAAATGGAGCGCTATTTATAGCGCTCCGGGAGGGGTAAAATGGTCCGAACCCAACCGAACGGTTGCAACGGTTCGGTCTGAACCATTGCAACGGTTTGTTTCGGACAGCAACCGCTAACTGTTCGTGACGGTTTACTGATAGCCGTTGCGCTTCGGATTCAGATTCGGATGTCGGAGCGGGTAGGATCCGCGGTAATCCATACCCGTGAGACCCAGTTCAAAAAGAAACAGACCAGGTAGGGAACCCGAACCCGTGCCCGTGCCCGGCCGACCGCTGCCAACGGCGGCGCCCACGCGGACATGGTTTCCCCTAATCGCGCGCGAAAACTCTAAGTACCCAAATGGCACACCCTCTGTTCCCATTTTTCTCTATTTAAACACTTCAAACTTCCATCCCATGGCCAATATGGGACTAAATGCTTTTAGCTAGCTTTAGTCCCGTTTTGATTTTGAATTAGGCAAATTTTAGACTTGAATATCTCATTCATTCGAAGTCGGAATTGAACATGTGAATATACCACGTTCATCCCCAATGGAAGGAGAACACACTCCAACCATTATCCAATTGATTCTATCAACGGATCTCGCCGTAATTCAACTCAAAGATTCACATTTATTCTTCATATTTCCCAACAATCCCCCACAATGAATAGAGATTCAAGGAATTGACACATAAAGAGACGATTCTATAGTGAAAGGTATTTTAGAAAAGAAACTGTATCAGGATAGGTGAACTAGGTCTTGAACCTTCCATAGCGAAAGCTTTATTGGACTTACTGGCTAATCAGTGAACTAGGTATTGAACTGTTAGCCTGTATAAGCCAAGTCAACATGCTTCGCACAGTAACTTTCCAAATCAACTTTGGTTCTCGGTTGTGTCCATTTTGACCCTGGACATTCTTAGTTTTAGAGAGTATCTTTATGAAATAATAACCTCCATAAAAATTCCCAAAGAGCTGACCCAACTCTATACTCACATAGGTGATCGTCCTATTAAGAGTAGTCTACTCTACTCCACTTGTTTAGTAACAAGATACAAACATCATTAAAAGCGTTAAGCTTATCCTTAATCCACTTGTAGAAAGCACTTGTGTGCACCTTAAGAATGGATTGGAGTCAAGCTCCTAAGTGCTTACTCATTGAGTCAATCATAACTAGTTTTTCCTCTTGAACTTAGTCCGTGGATCTCTAGTCACTAAGTCAGGTTTCCATTAAGCTGACACGGTAAGGTTAGGCTTTTAGACCCATTCCCCTCGACGCGCAGTTTATACGCTCTCCACTTAAACCTTTGGTAAGCGGATCCGCTAAATTATCTTTTGACGAGACAAAGTCAATAGAGATAATTTCATTTGAGAGCAGCTGCTTAACAGTATTATGTCTACGACGAATATGTCTAGACTTACCGTTGTATATAACATTTTGTGCCCTAGATATAGCTGCTTGATTATCGCAGTGTATGCATATAGCGGGCACTGGCTTTTGCCATAATGGTATATCTTCCAAAAATTATCGAAGCCATTCTGCTTCTTCTCTGGCCTTATCTAAGGCTTGGAATTCCGATTCCATAGTGGAACAGGCAATACATATTTGTTTGGAAGATTTTTAAGATACCGCTGCTCCTCCTAGAGTAAATACGTATTCGCTAGTTGATTTTGATTCCTCAGAATATGCAATCCAATTAGCATCATTGTATCCTTCAAGTACAGGTGGATACTGACCATATCTCAAGGCATATTCCTTGGTATGTGATACGTAACCCAATACTCGTAGTAGAGCAGTCCAATGATCATCACTAGGATTGCTAGTGTATCTGCTTAACTTGCTTACAGCGTAAGCAATATCGGGTCTAGTGCAATTCATTAAATACATTAGACTTCTGATAATCTGAGAATACTCCAACTGGCGTACTCCAGTTCCTGTATTCTTATGAAGGTGGATGTGTGGGAGAAAAGGATTTATATTCTCTTTTATCACATGATCCTTGAATCTTTCTATCATCTTATCTACGTAGTCAGATTGAGATAGACTGATTTCATCTGGTGTTCTGGTGATTTTAATTCCTAAAATTATATCAGCAACCCCCAGATCCTTCATATCAAAACTGTTAGATAACATTTTCTTAGTGGACTTAATAATTTCAATATTAGTTCCAAGTATCAACATGTCGTCTACATAAAGACAAACAATGATACATGCGTTTTCAACTGTTTTAGTGCAAACACACTTATCGCATTCATTGATAGTGAATCCATCTTTGATCATGACACTATCAAATTTCTCATGCCATTATTTTGGAGCCTGTTTTTGACCGTATAAGGATTTTACCAATTTACACACTTTGTGTTCTTGGCCCTTGACTATAAATCCTTCAGGTTGCTCCATATATATTTCTTCATTTAATTCACCGTTTAAGAATACAGTCTTGACATCCATTTGATGGATATCTAAGTTATGTAATACTGCAATTACAATCAACATTCGAATGGAGGTTATTCTTGTTACTGGTGAATAAGTCAAGTCCTTCCTTTTGTCGATAGCCCTTGGCTACTAATCTAGCCTTATACTTATCGATAGATCTATCGGATTTTAATTTTCTTTTGAAAATTCACTTACACCCAATTGGTTTACTGCCATGAGGCAAATTTGTCAATTCTCAAGTATAATTACTTAGTATGGATTCTATTTCGCTATTTATAGCTTCTTTCTATATTTGTACTTCTAGGGTAGACATAGCTGAAAGTACACCTAGAGGGGGTCAATAGCTGTACGGCTAATCTATGAACAATAATGCGGAAATTAAAAACTAATTGCAACACACTAAGTGTAACCAACGAGTGTAGCCGAATTCCCGGTGAAGAGCTCTGGACTAACTCCTCTTGATTCCTCTGAAAAAGAGTTAAGGTGCTATATGAAGCTCTCGTGGTTAAACACAAGTGACGCACACAAACAAACACAACCAAGCATATAAGAGTGATATGACAATATGAATTAATGCAAGGCACAATATAAGAGAGAGTTAGAGAAAGTGTATCAAACGCAAACACCAAGATATGTTTCGAGGTTCGAGCACACAGCTCTACGTTCCCGCCTTCACACAGAAGGATTTCCACTAACTCATCTACACAGGACTTCCCACACAGGGAACCTCCACTGAGGATTTGGGGCAATTACAATTGGAGTACACAACTCCTCTCTCAACCAATACAACCTCTATACTTAGAGGCAAGGCACAAAGCCACTCAAACACAATCACCTCACACTTGAGGGATTCCAACACAATCTCCACTTCTCACTAGAGGGAGCCAAATAACACTTCCACAATCACCTCACACTTGAGGGATATCAACTCAATCACCTCTCACTAGAGGGATATCACAATCAATGGAAGGTTTACAACTTGGTGATCACAAAGATCACAAACCAATTTCTTTTCCCACAAAACAAAGATCCTAAATAGATAGGATAGAAGATAAGCTCAAGTGTGAGAAATAAAGAGTTTAAAAATCAAAATCACAAAGAAAAACTCTTGGGAAAACTTCTAAAATTGATATAAAAATGAAGATCAAAACAATCCCAAAGACTTTTTTTTCTTTTAATTTTTCAGCCCTTTAAAACAAAATAAAGATGAAATCTTTGAACTTAAAAATTCTTTTAAAAACTTGTATTAAACACTTGAGAATATGAGAAATTTTGGCTCTTCAAAAAATTGTTGAAAACCAACTCAAATGGGGGTATTTATAACCCTATTTGGAATCTGCCCGTTGGCAGCTGAAAAGGGCATTTTTGCCCTTCCGGTCGACCGGCCAACGGTCACATTTTTGACCGTTGAGCCTTTCGGTCGACCACCCGATCGGCCGTGCCAGATCCATAGAGCAACTGCTCTCTGGCTGGTCGACCGAGCTGGAAACAGAGAGCAGAGCTCTCTGCCCGGTCGACCGACCCGGTCGACCGGAGGCTTTTTCAGAGAGCAGAGCTCTCTGGCGGTCGACCGGCCTCCCCAGCAAGGTAGCGTGCACGTTCTGTGCACATCGGTCGACCGGTCCGGTCAACTGACAGCCTGCCTGTCTGACTAATTAGGGTCTTAAAAACTTGGGTTTTTATTATCAATTAAATCCCATAAAATCACATAAATTTCACAAAAATCTGCTCTTGTATTATCTTTGAAATACAAACATGTGTGATAAAAATTCAACACATATTTCAAACTATTTGAACCATTTTTGTGACTTGAAAATTTGCCTTATACCAAATTCTGTATTTTCCAAAACTCGAATTTTTGAAGTGGAAATCCGATTTTCCCAAAACTCATGTTAATAACAAAACATGATATTTAAATTACTTTGAAGCATATAGTATATGGATAGAATCCAATATACATGAAAGGTATTATATCTATATTTTTGACATTAAATCCAAAAAGGTTTTGTCTAAATACAAAACTCCAAACACATGAATAGTGTATCAAAATAAGCTTTCCTAAGAATATGAAGCATACATGTATATAGATCAAATCTAATATATATTAAACCATGTAAATTTGTTTTGATTCAATTCTATTCATGAAAACCAAGATCGGTTAAACCGAAAACTAAAACCAATAAACATGAAACTTAAAACAAGTGTGTGTGTTGTGAACTTGAGCATATCACACTATCTAACTTTACAATAGATCTAAACTAACTATTCTAAAACAAACCAAAGTCTTCTTGTAGAGCGCCGTCTCCAAGTCGACTCAATCCAAACGTGATCCACCGAGCTTGACTCCAAATGAGTGCTAAATATGAACTTGACGCTCGGGCTCTTGAATCACCATGTGAAAGCTCCAAAATATCTTTGTTGAAGCTAATCACATACTAATATCTTGGTTAAATATCTGAAACTAAATATCACAAGATTATTAGTAAACTATAACTACATGAGTTAATCATCATCAAAACTAGAGTGGAAGGCTTCTGGGCCAACAATAGCCTCTTTAAATGTTTGAGGCTCGCTTTCAATAGCGTATGCTATAAAATCTGGACCAAAAGATTTTGAGATTCTAGATCTCTGACTTCTTAGTAGTTCAATTTTCGCTTTAACAATTGGTTCCTCGGTGCTTTCGTCCCTGAACCCCATCTCATATGTTCTTTTCCCCGAAGTCTTATCTTTTTCCTGTTTGTATGGAAAGATGTCTTCAAAGAACACAACATCTCTAGATTCGATAATCATGTTTATATAAATATCTGGTATTTCTAATTTATGAACCAGAAATCTGTAGGCACTACTATTCAAGGCATAACCTATGAATATACAGTCTATTGTTCTTGCTCCTAACTTAGTCTTTTTAGGTAATAGTGCTAGTACCTTTGCAAGGCACCCCCACATTTTGAGGTAATGGTAGGAAGGTGTCCTTCCATGCCATAACTCAAATGGTATAAGACCAAGTTTCTTGTGGGGTACTCTGTTTAGAATATAATTTGTAGTTAACAGAGCTTCCCCCACAAGTTCTGCGGAGCTCCAGAACTTATGAGCATAGAATTGACCATCTCCTTCAAAGTTCTGTTCTTCTGTTCAGCAATTCCATTTTGCTGAGGAGTATATGGTGCTGTTGTTTGATGGATTATACCAAATTTAGCACATAACTCACTAAATTCATTTGATTCATATTCTCCGCGTCTATCGGATTTTAGAATCTAGATATTATTGTTGAGTTGATCCTCAACTTCGGCTTTATATGTTGTAAATATATTCATTGCCTCATCCTTACTGTTTAAAAGACACACATAACAATATCTTGTACAGTCATCAATAAAAGTAATAAAATACTTTTTCCCGTCTCTAGTTGGCATAAACTTCAAGTCACACATATCGCTATGAGTTAACCCTAAATGTTCTGTATTTCGATCAATTGAGTATAATGAATTTTTCGCTAACTTGGCCTCAACACAAATCTCATACTTGTGAATTTCTTTCAAGTTGAGTTTAGAAATATATCCTGGATAGACAAGTTTTTTAATGACTTATAATTTACATGCCCTAATTGTTTTCCATTGATTTTGCAAAAGAGAAAACTTACAAAAAAAAAGTGTCGAGGAGCTAAATTACAAGTAATTGAAAAGAAAGTTACAGGTAGATTCCTCTGAGATTTCTGGGGAAGTGTGCCGATAGAAATCTGATCAGCGCGCGATCACTTTATCCCTTTGACGATGCGATCGGTCAGACGATCGGACTGCCGCCTGATAAGACTCCCTTCTCGCCTGGTTCGGGGAATCAGAGAACAGAGGGTCGGTAGAGCCCTCTAGTTAGAAGCCTAATTCTGGAGCAATCTCCTCTCTATGCTTGCCCGTCTCTCCTCTTTTTCAGCCTCTCTCTCTGTGTGCCTCTGGTAGGTTATTTATAAGGAGGAATAGGGGTACAATTGTCCTGAAAATCTGAAAATAAATTGAGTCAATTTGTTTTACATCTGGAAAGTAGCCTCGCCGCGAGGCTAGAGACAGCTTTCGCGAAGCTAGGAATAGAAAGTAGCACTGATCTCTTGATCCGCTCTGCTAAATGATGGATACTCCCTTGATTCTTTCCAAATAACTGAAAGATCTCCCCTGATCTTCTCACCTGATTGGGAGAGTCAAAAAATTATTGCAAGCAATAGCTAAATTTAATCTCAATTAGATTTGATCTCATCTAGAGATTTGATTAGTCAAAAATGACTATAAAGGACTCGCAGCGGAGTCATTACATTGAGCTCATAGCAGAGCTGGGAGAAGCTTCTGGCGAAACTAAAAGAGAGCTCTCAGCGGAGTTAGATAAACTTTGTGGCGAAGCTACCAGTTACACTTTCGCGCGGCTGCGTGGAGCTTCGAGTGAAGCTAACTTTCTACGGAGTTAACTGAGCATTTTTAGGCGAAGTTGTAAGTTAGCTTGCAACGAAGCTATAAAGGAGCTTCCTACGATGCTAAGCAACTTTTGGTTTTGAGATCTATCACGTGGGTTCGTGCGAGACTAAGTGTTGAGCTAACTTAGTGTCTCTGGACCTGCTTGGGCCTTCTCACAAGTTTTTAAGGATGACCTTGGCCTACTGTCTGCTTCACTGGATCAGTAGAGTCCAAGTTGCTGATTCGTTCCTTTGAGATAGGTGAAGAACTGATCGTCGGCTTGTCTGCCACTTGTCATTTGTAGATGTCAACAAGTTAGACATTGTTCAGGTTAGTTAAGAATCTTATCTTTTTTAGAGTGTCAATAAGACCCCCTTCAAAGTTTCGTGAATCTGAAATAGAATGGTTCACATTTTGAAATACTTTGAACTGCTTTGATGGTGTATGGGTATGAACACCGCCTTTGAGGTTGAGTTCAACTTTGCCTTCAACCCTGCTTTCGGATTGGAATAAGTTCGCCGAGGAATCGTGTAGATTTGCGATTCTGAGTAGCTTCGCATCTGGATAGCTTCGCGCCTGGATAGCTTCGCGTTCGAGCTTCGTTTTAAATCGGGATTGAAACAACGTTCCTTTCCCAAGGCTAACCGCTTTTTGTGAGTTACGAGAGGGTTGCTCCCTTTTCGAGGTTAGAATAATTTCTCTTGTATTTAACGAGGGAGATTATTCCCTTTCTCACGGCTAAGCATTTAAATGCTTTAACTTCGCCCGCGCTCCTAAGCTTGAAGCGTCAGCGGCGTGGTCAGGCCATGAGGCCTATAAATAGGACATTTGAAGTCCTTTTCAGAGAAACATACTTTTCTCTTTCTGAAAAGTCTGTTCATGACATCTCCTCGTTGCCCAGGAATGGTGACTGAAATAGTGGGGGCGCCCACTCTGGTCACTAACGGCCAAGAGCTGGTGAATCTCGGTCATCCAGAGACTTTACCAATGGACTAATGACTTTAGGGAGTTTATCTCCCTTAATTTTTTTAGCTTTACCAGCTATTACAGGGATTGAATCCCCTTAGTTTTTGCATTTGGCTGACTTTCAGAAAATGGATTTCAAAAAGATCTTTCCATGCAGAGTTCCTGTCTTGATCTATTAAGTCTGCTTGTTAAATTTGCCATATAAGCAAGGCTTAGGACTTGGTCCTTTTAAGGTTGAGCCGGTTTTGACATATAGGTGGGGTCAAGACTGCGTCCCTCTGGGCCAGTTTGGCCTAACCATATAGGCGAGGCTAAGACTTGGTCCTTTTTGATGCTTCTCCAGCCTAATTGCCTTGGGCGGGGTTAAGACTTGGCTTATGTTGAGCTAGTCTGTCATTACTGTTCAAGCGAGGCTGTCCTCTGCTTAGATGAAATCCGTCTTCAAGGCACAACTGGATCGGATATGAATTGCTTCGCTCAAAGAATTTGAATTAGCATTCCACCTTTGCATTTTTCTTTTGATTTAACGCTAACTTGTTTCCAGTTTGCATTGCAGCGAACTGTGCTCGCCAGTCTTTCGTCTTGATGAAAGAGACTAGAAACCTGCTTCTTGATTTTCAAGTTGAAGCTTTGACCATAAGCAGGAGGAACATACTGGAGCAGCTGATGCGTGTTCCAAGAAGAGGCTGGCAGTCGCTTATCAGAGATGATCCACTCCGAGAAGGGGTTGGTAGTCGCTTATCCAAGATGATCCACTTCGGGAAGGCGGACGTCACCAGTAAGGTCTTAGATCCTTCCTTTGCCAATTTTGATTATGGAAGATCCAGCTTTCACCAGTCTCTTGCCAATTTTAATCAAAGAAGATCCAGCTTCTTGGTGGCAAAATCTGCCATTAAGCGAAGGATTGCGGCCTTGTGCAGAAGGAAGACCTTTCTCGTCCAGTTGGGATGGTTCATCACCCTGAAAGTAGATAGGATGATTCTATTGTATGAAAGACAATCTTGATGTAGCATCAATGTATCTTCCCTTTTGATTCAATAAAAATGTTTATTTTCTGCTTGTCTACTTTGTTTCCCTCCTTTTTGATTCAAGAACACCTGGAGTAGACTAGCCTAGGTAAGTCTTTTCCTTAGGAGAAAATAAAAACTCTTAGCGGAGCTAAACTTCCAGCGAAGCTGGAGACAGACTTCCAACTAAGTCAGGAACAAGTTTCTGGCGAAGCTAGCACGAAATTTTCGCGAAGCTAGAGATGTGCTCTTAGCGGAGCTGAGGCATGTTTCTCAGCAAAGTTACTCAAGCGTTGCGCGAGATCAACGCTGAACTCACAGCGGAGTTAGCCCTTAGCGGGGCTGAAGCAACGCTTCTCGGAAAGGCGCTCAGCGCCATTTCAAATTAATTTTAAACGACCACCTGCGCTCCTTTTGAGGAGGCGAATTTAGGCAGTCTTAAGCCTATAAAAGCCCGATTGGACTGAAAGAGAAAGAATTACTTTTCTTCGAATTTTCAGAGAAAACAAATCTCTTTTTCTTCCTTCTTCGTTTGATATTTTAAGAACTTTTTCCGTTCTTCTATGGCTCCCAAAAGACGAGCAGGTAAAGAGGCAACGACCTCTGCGATGAAGGGACCTTCTCCTCCTCCGGTCATTGAGCGCCCCATTGCGGGTAGGGATTTTTCCCTTTTACTCAGAGATTTTCATCTATTTTTGAAGCCAATTTCTGGCTATTTCATGATGAATCTGGAACGCTACATTGTGATCCAGTGATCTCAGGGAGTTCAACTCCCTTAATTTTCTTTGCCGAATTTTTAGGGGATTTAATCCCCCTTAATTTCTCAACTGGAAATTTAGGAACCGAACGGTTTCTCCAAGCTTCTGTGCGAAGCTAACCCTTAGGCGGTTCACATCCTGTCGAATAACAGGATGTGAAGCCAGCCTTAGAAGCGTAGCTGGAAAAGGAATTTAAAGTCCTTGGAATAACTTTAGGCACTAGTGCCTTTATGGTGAAGTTAGCCCTTGAGGGCTTCTCCGCATTCTGTTCAGCGATAGAATGCTAGGCGAAGCTTCCAGAATGAAGCTAACACTTGGATATTTTTTGCATTTTGCTCTCGTGCGAAGTGTGAAGCTAAGCTGCAGTTGCGAAGCTGAGCGAAGCTAATGCTAGGCTAGCTTCTCTCGGAGAGTGAAGCTATGCCTTAGCAAAAATTATATTCTTGCTTTAGCTTTCTTTCAACAAATGAACTAATCATAGTTTCTTCTTATTTCTGCAGTGCACTATATTCCTGCTCCTCTAAACAGTCTCTTTGGAACAGTCAGGGGGCTGGACGGCAATGTTAGCCTGCAATTTCAAGGGCAGGCTTCATTATTCAGGGACAGAGTGATCCCAGTTGGGATACCATTATATACACCGGAGATCAGCGTACAATGAGGAGCATCTTAACTACTGCTCCCCTTGAGAATTCTGACCGAAAAATCTATCGGAAGCCTAACTTTATGTTCGGAGATGCAGCGCCAGAGATCGATCATCAGCTGCTAGCCAGAGAAGGGCAGTGGATTTTTGGCGAGAAGCATTATCTCCCATCTAGCAAGCGTCATTTTTCGTTGTCTTTCTTCCAATGCGTGATGAGGGCTCGGAAGTGAAAATCACCTAGGGGGGGTGAATAGGTGATTATGCTAATCTAATGGACTAGAAGCGGAATTTAAAAATTAATTGCAACTAACAAGAGATGCACACTCAAACAAGCCAAGCAAATAATTATGAATGAACAAGATGAATAGATGCAAGGCACAAAGTAAAGAGAGAGAGTAAGAGCCAAGGGATCAAGCGCAAACAACAAGATATGTTTCGAGGTTCGAGCACCCAGCTCTACATCCCCGCCTTCACCCAGAAGGATTTTAAGTCCACTAGCTTGTCCACAAAGGACTCCCACAAAGGGAACCTCCACCGAGGATTTGGGGCAATAACAATTACAAGGAGTACCCAACTCCTCTCCTTACAAACACAACCTCCTCCTTGAGGCACAACTCCAAGCCAACAAACTATCACCTCACAACTTGAGGGATTAACACAAGGATCACCTCACAACTAGAGGGATACAACCCAAATGTACAACCTCCTCAACACAATGAGGGAAAAGGTACAAAGCCAAGCAAAGATAGGGTTTTCAACTTGGTGGTCTAAACAACAACCACAAACAATCTCTTTTCCACACAAAGATCTTATAGAATAAGATAGTAGATGTAGCTCAAGTGTGGAGAAAAAACCAAAGGAATGGAAATAAAAAACTCAAAGAAAATCCTGGAAAAAACTGAAACCAAGATATAGAAGTTGAATCAAAATCTTTTCCCAAAAACCTTTTTCTTTGATCTTCTAAACCCTAGCAAAAACACCAAAAAGATTGTTCAATTTAAAGCCCAAAAACTTCTTTTGATTGCTGTGAAAACACTAGAGGGTCAGGAAAAATTCGCACAAAAAATCTTGTTGAAAACTGGCCATTAATGGGGTATTATAGCCCCCAGAAAAATATAGCCTTGGTAGCAGATCCTGCCAAAAATGACCTACCGGTCGACCGTGAGGTCGACCGGCCAACGGTCACATTTTGACCGTTGCCAGTTACCGGTCGACCGCCCGGTCGACCGAAACAAACAGAGAGTTGCCTGCATGCAGTCGGTCGCCCGTGCGGTCAACCGGACCATATGGCAGCCATCGTGCACGTATCCGTGCATGTCGGTCGACTGATACGGTCGACCGGCTACTTGGTGCGGTCGACCGTAGGGGTCGACCGACCTAGCCTGGCAGAGACTGTTCTGGTCAGCAAAAACATGTAATTTTTAATCCTAAAAATTCCCATTAAATCTCTAAAAATTCACAAAAATAGTTTTATCATTATTCATTGAAGTATAAACTTGTGTTAAAAAGTTTAACACAAATCTCAAACATTTTGAACTATTTTTGTGTTATAGAAATTTTGCCAAAAAGCAAAAACTATATTTCTAAAACTTGGATTTTTGAATAGAAAATACGTTTTGTCCAAAACTCATCCAAATAAAAAACATGATATTTAAACAACATTTAGGGATGATGTATGTGGATATAATCCTATATACATGAAACATATATATATATATATATATATATCATAGTTTTTGTCTTTAATTCTAAAAATAAGTTTTGTTAAAACACAAAACCTAAAACACATGAATAAATAAGTCAAAACTAAGTTTGTCTAAGAAGTTAAGCATGTATGTATATAGAACAAATTTAATATACATTAAACCATGTAAACTTGTTTTGAATCTATTTATTCATGAAACCAAGATCGGTTAAACCAAAAACGGAAAAACCGAAAACCAATATTCCAAACGTGAAACGTGTGTGTTTTGTGAACTTGAACATATCATACTATTCTAATCTTTACAATTTGGATCTAAACACAAAACTAAACTATGGTACCGAAGTCTTCTTGTAGAGCGCCGTCTCCAAGCCGACTCGATCCAAAACTCTTTGATCCACCGAGCAAGTGCTATATATGATCTTTGACGCTCGGGCTCTTGAATCAACATGTGAAAGCTTCCAAATCTTCTTGTTGAAGCTAATCACCTACTAATAACTTGATTAATGATCTGAAACTAAAATCACAAGATTATTAGTACACATAACTACATGAGTTAATCATCATCAAAACTAGAGTGGAAGGCCTCTGGGCCAACAATCTCCCCCTTTTTGATGATGAGAAAACTCATGGAGTTATATATGCATGGATCAAAGTTAAGCTTAAAGAAGCTCCCCCTTAACTCATGCATAAACAAATAAACATAAATATGCAATGAATGACAATGCATAATCATGCATAAACAATAAATGGCTCTAGATACCAATGAAATGTTTAAAAACAAAACATGCTCTAGATACCAATTAAAATTAAACTAAACTAAACTTAACATAAACATGCATATATAAAACTTCTCAAATAAATTCTCCCCTTTTTGTCAATCATCAATAAAGGGGCAAAAATCAAAACAAAAAAAATCTTCTCCCCTTTTTAATGCAAAGAAACACTCATCAATAAGGGGTAAAAACCAAAACCAAATCAATAAAATTTTTCTCCCCCTTTTTGTTCGAAACCATGAATCAACAAAAGGGTTAATAAAGACAATGTTCTCCCCCTTTGTCTAAAAACAAAAACAAAACCAAATAGGGGTGACTATCAATTAAGATATCAAGTGAAAATATGTCAAAGTAGCATTTTGATACCAATTTAAGGTAAACATAAAAACATTTATACCAATTATAAGTAAACAATCTTGATACCAATTGAAATTAAACATAATAAATTTTGAATGTCTAAACAAAAATTTTGATACCAATTGTAAATATTTTTCATTTTGAACATATGATACCAAATTTAAATTTTCAATCATAAAGTATGGGAGTGGAAAATAAATACTAATTGAAAGATGAAATACAAGTTTTCTCCCTCTTTATGAATTACCAACAAAACACATGCATAGGCTTGAAATAAGATACCAATTGAAAATTGAACCAATTGAAAAGCAATTGAAAACTAATCAATGTAAGTTCACCTAGAGGGGGGGTGAATAGGTGATGGCTAATCTAATGGTCACTTAATGCCAAATAATGCGGAAGCTAAAAACAATTATGACTTAATTAAATCTTTTACACTAAACACTACGTATAACACAAGAGTGTTGCCGAATTCCCCGTGAAGGACTCTGGACAAACTCCTCTAGATTCCCCTTGAATGGGTTGAGGTGCCGCGTTGGCTCTCTTGGTTAAATACAAGTGTTAGCAAACAATCCCAAGCAAGTATAACAATGAGCACACAAGTATATCAAACATATAAAATTTACACTATAATTGAATGCAAGATATAAGTAAGGGAGAGAGAGAGAGAAAAGGCAATCGCAAACACAAAGGGTTTGTTTCGAGGTTCGAGCACACTTGCTCTACATCCCCGCCTTCGACACACGAAGGATTTCCACTATGCAAGATCCCAATGGATCTCTCCCCGTGCCGCAACACCTACAAGCCCTCGGACTTCCTAGTCCCTTACACACGCAAGCCCCACAAGCTCGCCGAGGCTGCACCTCAAACACGGAGTTCGCACCCGAACTCGAAACAACGCGGACACACACGTCCGCCTCCTCAAAGTACAAGAAATGATCTCTTGGTGATCTAAACACTTTGATCACCAATGAAAGCTCTCATTACAACACTCCTATAAGATGAATAGCAATGGATAGCTCAAGTGTTTGTGTGAGAAAAACTAGGATGAGAATGGTGGAGGAAAACTCAAAGAATCTCTTTTAAACACTCTTGAATAAAATCTTCCTTTAGATAGGAAATATTTGCTCTCAAATATGTGGAGAAAACCCTTTTAAAAGAATGGGAAAAACTGGCTCAAAGCTCTCCTCAAATTTTGTTACAAAATAATGACCAAACCCCCAAATTTATAGGCCAGAAAAATATAGCCGTTGGGGTCTGTCAGGCCTGCCGGTCGACCCGCCGGTTGACCACCAACGGTCAGAAATCTGACCGTTGGAGCCACGGTCGACCGCCCGGGTCGACCGAGCCACTGGAGCAGAGAGTAGAACTCTCTGTCGGTCGACCCGTACAGTCGGCCGAAATTCCAGAGAACAGAGCTCTCTGGAGCGGTCGATCGTCTGGTCGGCCGTCCTCCAGTGCACAAAGGCGTGCACGTCGGTCGACCGATCCGGTCGACCGACTTCAGACCAAGTCGACTATACATTCGACTTGCTGAAGCCTGAAAACTGTTTTTCTGGGATTAAAAACTAAGTCTTTTGGTTCAAATAAAATCCATAAAATACTTAAAAATCTACAAAAATAGTTTAACCAATATACTTTGATATACAAACATGCTTGCACAAAATCAAGGCATGTTATAAAAGATTGGACTATTTTTGTAAGTTTGGAAATATTGGCTCAAAAGAAAACTTGTATTTTTTCTAAAACTTGTTTTCCAAACTTCTTCATGATACAAAAACAAGATATTTTGAATTCATTAAAGCATAGTGTATATGGATATGATCCACTACACAATTAAGATGAAATATCTATGTTTTTGGCATTAAGCTCTAAATATGGTTTTGGATAAAAGATATGCATATAAGAAATTCCAAAAACCAAAAGTATTTTTCCAAAATGAAAGTCTTTTCTAAATCTGAAAATTCTTTTAATGAAAATAATTCTATCAAGAGTGTGTGTGTGTATATGTACTTGAGCAATCCACCACTATTCTATCCTTTACATTTTTAACTAAAACAAAAACAAAATCTTATACCTAGACACAAGTCTTCATCTTCTTGAAGTCTTCACTTGAAGGCTTCTCATCTTCTTGACTTGGTCCAAGCTTGATCCAAAAGCTCCTTGGATCACACCGTGCTAGCTCCAAATCTTGACATTTTATCCTTTGTTGAGCTATGCACCTACTAAGATCTTGATAATGAATCTGTCACTAATTAAACACAAGATCATTAGTAAACATAACTTTATGAGTTGAGCATCATCAAAACTAGGGTGATAGGCCTTTGGGCCAACAATCTCCCCCTTTTTGATGATGACAAAACTCATGAAGTTATATATGCATGGATTAAAGTAAAGCTTCAAAGAAGCTCCCCTTTAATTCATGCATAACAAATAAATAATAGATATGACAATGAGGCACATGAATATGTATGCAAGTATGGAGATAAAACATGCAACAAGCATAAATCAAAATCTTTTCTCCTATTTGCAATACAAAAAATATATACGCATAAACATAAATCTTATTCAACCATGCATATAAACTCAAAATCTTTCTCCCCCTTTTTGTCAATCATCAACAAAGGGTTCAAAGTGAAATCAAATCAAACAAATTTTTCTCCCCCCTTTTGTCAAAAACAAAGAGATCAAGAAGGGGTAATACAAATCAATCAATAAAAATTATATGCGATATACATTCATGAAGAGGAAGACGCTAAGTTAGCTTCCCTACACATATGCATTACATGAAGAAGGGATGACAAGCCTTAACTCACATAACACATATTATGTAATGCATAAGAGGAGATGTGAAGCTCCCCCTACACACATATATCATATAAAGAAGAGTTGTCAAGCTCCTCAATTTATAATATACTCAACATGAATCCATATGTAAGAGAGATGTTAAGCTCTCCTTGCATATAAGAAATACAAATCAAAAATTTTGAATTTTTTTCTTTATCAAAACAAAATTTTGAACTTTCTTAATAAAACACATTTTGAGATATCAAGTAAACACATTTTTTATTTTGATATCAATTTTGAAAACATATTGCATAAGCTTTAAGAATTACCATTGAAAGTTGAATTAAGCTTAGCATATACATTGTGCTTTAAGAGTGTGAATCAATTGTAAATCAAGCACAAATAGATCATATATGTATGAAAAGATAATACCAATAGAAATTGATATAATTTAAATTTGAAAGCATTCATACATACAATCAAAACATGAGTATATACAAAAAGAATAATCATATTGATACCAATTGAAATGATCCAATGATACCAATTGACATAAGGTAAGTTCAAGTGTATATCTCATTGTATAATCTACCACAAAAAAAAAATTTTTTTAAAAATTATATTTCAAGGTATATGTATGTTTTGACAACACAAAAAGTATACACACATATCTCAAAACACAATTGAGTCCATATATATAGATTTGCATGAAAGGCAAATGACTCAAGAGGTATACATGTATATCTTAAAGTTTAGCAAAATACACATATACATGAAATGAAAACACATGATCATAAATCAAATCCAAGAAGTGGGAATACAAGTTTAAAAATGTATGTATCATCAAAACCAAGCAATACAAGCACATTTCATGGGTTCAAATAAGCATTCAAGCACAAATATAAATAGATTTATTTGTGGCCCACGATATGTACAAGTATAAATTCTAGTGTTGACAAAAACTAACATATAAACTAACATTCAAATCATGAAGCATCAAATAAATTTTGAGAACACAAAAGAATTTGTGATTGAAGAATAGTAAGATCATGTGTATGTCTCATAAACTAATTTGAAAAACAAATAACTAGTTTAAATAGATTTTTGACAAACTAGATAAAGATCCTTCAAATACATCGAATCATATGTTTTTCTTGAATTATGCTAAGTACATAAAAGTTCAAGCACTCATAGTCCATAAAGCTTAAATTATCTTGAAAAGTAAAAGATGAGTGTTCAAAGGTTATGTAAATGGCATTTTTATGAAAATAGACAATGAAGCTCAATCAAACATGAATCTCATTTTTAGACAAGACATGAAATTTTATTCTCATTAAAAACAAATCATGAAAATTTTTATTTTTCATCTTAAAGTAAACTTCAAGGTATATGTATGATTTATCCAATCCTAACAATACACATACATATCCCAAATATAAAAGAGTCTACAAATAGTGTATGCATGAAAACAAGAGACTCACGGGTATACATGTATATTTATTAGATTTGAATTAAAAATACATATACATGAAGTAAAGCATAAAAATATGTAAAACATGTATAAAAAGAGAATCATCAAAACTAGTCTATACATATGCATATAGTGGATACAAATGAGCATGAAGTTCAAATATATATGAGTCAATTGTAGTTCACTATTCATATATGTATAAATGCAAGTTTGACACATTCTACATCTAAGCATGTAAATACCACATGAAGCACACAAAAATATGAACATGCTATATGATATATGAAATTAAAAGCATGTACATAAAAAGTAGGAGTTTAGAGATTGTTACCAACTCCAAAGCTCCTAACATGGTGGTTGTCCCACCAAAGCTCCTTGATAGTGATGCATCCCAAAAGTATGTCCATCATGTCTAAGTGCATCCACTACCAAGGCACCGATCCTCTCACGTTTTGTGAGAGCCCTCACCTACATCAAAAGCAAATGGTGGGGGTTTTGGTACCCATATTTTCTTGGGTCCTTTGGGGTTAGTCTTGTAAGGAATCCAAAAATTTTTATTTTTAGCAAAATTAAAATAATGCAATTTGTCATAACAAAATTTTGCTAAATGGCCTTTGCGGCCACAATGTGTACATACGTACACCTTAGTATGCTTATGTGAGTGTGTATGATCATGGTGTGCAACATAAGCATGATGATGTGCATGAATGGATGGAGTTTGTTTCTTTGAAAACATAGACTCCAATCTAGTGTGGTTGAATTCACAAAAGTTCAAGGTTGAACTCAAATCATTAATTTTATCTTTCAAAACATTAATCTCACTAGTGGTGGCATGTAAAGCATGGTGAGATATATGATCATTTTTCTTTTTCTTTTTCGAAACAAATTCTTTTTCTTTTTCACAAATCTTTCTTTTCAAAGTCTTATTTTCTTGAAAAACAACTTCCTTTTGTTTTTCCACCAAATCAACTTTATTTTTCAAAATAATGTTTCCTTCACAAAGATTATTTAATTTGGTCATCAAGGAAACATTTTCATCTTTCAAATCTTCTTTTTCTTTTTCTAAGCATGCAATCTTGTTTGCTAATGAATCTTTTTCTTTAAGCATGCAATCAAAATTCTTTTTCAAATTTTTGTTATCTTTTTCTAAACATGCAATGTTACTTCTAAAAGAATCATATTCTTTATGCATGCAAGCAATGTTCTTTTTCAAATTTTTATTTTTCTTTTTAAGCATGTCATATCTTTCAAGCACAAGTTGACAATAAGTAGTAAGCTCATCATATGACATGTCTTCATCATCGGATTCGGTGTTTACCTCAAGGGGGTTATCCCCTTGGACCATAGCATACGTTGGAGGTGTTACTTCTAACGTCCGAATCGCTCCCGGCATAATATAGATCCTTTTCGCCAAGGGAGGTGATGATGTTCCAAGCTATAAAAGCCGAATCAATGTTATATACCCTAGATAAATATTCATCATTTAGGGTAGACTTTAAAGCATGAAGGGCTTTTGCATTAGCCTCAATGTACTTGCTATCATTAACATAAGAATCTTTAATTGTAGCAAGATAAACATGAATGCCTAAGGCCTTGATGTACATAGACATCTTAACCTTCCAAATTTGGATGTTAAGAATGTCAAAGGTGGGTGGTGACATAAAGTCCATGGTGTGTGTACAAATATTGTGATTAGTCTAAAATGAAGATCTTTAACTCTAGGTTGTTAGACCCAAATCAGAGTACCAAGCTCTGATACCAATTGTAAGTTCACCTATAAGGGGGGTGAATAGGTGATGGCTAATCTAATGGTCACTTAATGCCAAATAATGTGGAAGCTAAAAAAATTATGACCTAATTAAATCTTTTACACTAAACACCACGTATAACACAAGAGTGTTGCCGAATTCCCCGTGAAGGGCTCTGGACAAACTCCTCTAGATTCCTCTTGAATGGGTTGAGGTGCCGCGTTGGCTCTCTTGGTTGAATACAAGTGTTAGCAAACAATCCCAAGCAAGTATAACAATGAGCACACAAGCATATAAAGATTTACACTATAATTGAATGCAAGATATAAGTAAGGGAGAGAGAGAGAAAAGGCAATCGCAAACACAAAGGGTTTGTTTCGAGGTTTGAGCACACTTGCTCTACATCCCCGCCTTCGACACACGAAGGATTTCCACTATGCAAGATCCCAATGGATCTCTCCCCGGTGCCGCAACACCTACAAGCCCTCGGACTCTCTAGTCCCGTACACACGCAAGCCCCACAAGCTCGCCGAGGCCGCACCTCAAACACGGAGTTCGCACCCGAACTCGAAACAACGCGGACACACACGTCCGCCTCCTCAAAGTACAAGAAATGATCTCTCGGTGATCTAAACACTTTGATCACCAATGAAAGCTCTCACTACAACACTCCTATAAGATGAATAGCAATGGATAGCTCAAGTGTTTGTGTGAGAAAAACTAGGATGAGAATGGTGGAGGAAAACTCAAAGAATCTCTTTTAAACACTCTTGAATAAAATCTTCCTTTAGATAGGAAATATTTGCTCTCAAATATGTGGAGAAAACCCTTTTAAAAGAATGGGAAAAACTGGCTCAAAGCTCTCCTCAAATCTTGTTACAAAACAATGACCAAACCCCCAAATTTATAGGCCAGAAAAATATAGCCGTTGGGGTCTGTCAGGCCTGCCGGTCGACCCGCCGGTCGACCGCCAACGGTCAGAAATCCGACCGTTGGAGCCACGGTCGACCGCCCGGGTCGACCGAGCCACTGGAGCAAAGAGTAGAACTCTCTGTCGGTCGACCCGTACGGTCGGCCGAAATTTCCAGAGAGCAGAGCTCTCTGGAGCGGTCGATCGTCCGGTCGGCCGTCCTCCAGTGCACAAAGGCGTGCACGTCTGTGCACGTCGGTCGACCGATCCGGTCGACCGACTTCAGACCAAGTCGACTATACAGTCGACTTGCTGAAGCCTGGAAACTGTTTTTCTGGGATTAAAAACTAAGTCTTTTGGTTCAAATAAAATCCCATAAAATACTTAAAAAATCTACAAAAATAGTTTAACCAATATACTTTGATATACAAACATGCTTGCACAAAATCAAGGCATGTTATAAAAGATTGGACTATTTTTGTAAGTTTGAAAATATTGGCTCAAAAGAAAACTTGTATTTTTTCTAAAACTTGTTTTCCAAACTTCTTCATGATACAAAAACACGATATTTTGAATTCATTAAAGCATAGTGTATATGGATATGATCACTACACAATTAAGATGAAATATCTATGTTTTTGACATTAAGCTCTAAATATGGTTTTGGATAAAAGATATGCATATAAGAAATTCCAAAAACCAAAAAGTATTTTTTCAAAATGAAAGTCTTTCTAAATCTGAAAATTCTTTTATGAAAACAATTCTATCAAGAGTGTGTGTGTATATGTACTTGAGCAATCCACCACTATTCTATCCTTTATATTTTTAACTAAAACAAAACAAAATCTTATACCTAGACACAAGTCTTCATCTTCTTCAAGTCTTCACTTGAAGGCTTCTCATCTTCTTGACTTGGTCCAAGCTTGATCCAAAAGCTCCTTGGATCACACCGTGCTAGCTCCAAATCTTGACATTTTATCCTTTGTTGAGCTATGCACCTACTAAGATCTTGATAATGAATCTGTCACTAATTAAACACAAGATCATTAGTAAACATAACTTCATGAGTTGAACATCATCAAAACTAGGGTGATAGGCCTTTGGGCCAACAATCAATTGAAACAAAATTGAAGCTCAAGCACTAGCATAAACAAGATTTTGTGCTTAAAGATATAGGGATATAATAAGCACAAATAAAACATATATGTATGAAAAATAGATACCAATTGAAATTGATATTCTTTAAAATGAAAGCATACATACATACAAACATATACGAGTATACAAGAAAGATCAAAATTGATACCAATTAAAAGAATTCAATGATACCAATTGAAACAACAATAACGATCAAGTGTATATCTCATATAACTACCACCCAATCATGGTTCAAGTTTTAAATGATTTTCATTTTAAAGCATTCATGAACATGATCTCCCATCCAACCTCCCATAGATGGTAGGGGTTTTCAAAATTAGGTTTGAAAATAAGGTACGTTTGAAAATCTCTACCATAAGAAGAATATGAACTAGTTAAATAGGAAATCTTGTTAACTAGTACGAAATCCTTCAAGCAAGGAATAAAACAAAATTATTTTTCATGAAACACATGTAAATCATATGATCACTAAATACTCAAAATCCATAAAGCCCATATCATAGTCTCATGAAAACAAATCATGAGTAAACTAATAAAGTGAGTGTACAAGTATAATGTGACACATATCAACATGAAAATATTCAATTAAGCTCATATGAAATTCCTTGAAAACATGAAAAACTAGATTTTCATTACTAATTAAAATTACCTAAAACATGAAAATCATCAAAACGATTTAAACTTCAAGGCATATGTATGTCATGTACGAACTAAAGTATACATACATATCCTAAACATAATGAGTCCACAAAAGTATATGCATGAAGGCACGTGGCTCAAGGATGTACATGTATAATCAATAGTTTGGATAAGATAGACATATACATGAGGTTAAAACACATGATCATAAAAACATATTCAAATGAGGAATACAAGTTAGAATGCATGAATCATCAAAACTAGACTATACTAGCACATCTAATGGGTACAAATAAGCATCCAAGTACAAACATATATAAAGATTTATTTGTGGCCCACTATATGTACAAGTATAAATTCTAGTCTTAATAAAATCTAACATCTAAACAAGTAATCAAATCATTAAGCATAAAACAAGATATAAATCAACATGAAAATCATAAACATGGTCATTATGTAAATCCGCATGCTATTAGAATCAAGATATACATAATAGCCAAACAATGGTGAGAACACAACAAATGGGTCTATCTAAACACGGGTGATCTCAAAAGGCTATACATGCATTTCAAAGATCTAATAATCAAGGCATTTAACATCCTAAACATGAATCATCAAAACAAAAATCATAAAACATCCATATGATCATTATGAAGATGCATGTGCATTAGATCTAGGGCATACATATTAGTTTAAATAAGGTGAGAACACTAAATATAGATCCATATAAAACATGGGTGTCTCAAGTAACTAAACATGTATAACACTATTCTAATCAACATGACATAAGCATAATGAACAATAAAACAAGATATGCTATAATTGATGAACATGAAAAATATGCATAATAAAAACAGGAGTTAGAGATCGATACCAAAACCGATGAAGGCACCTCTCTAGTTCTCCAAACCAATGGTGGTCCTCTCCACCAAACTCCCCTTGAAAGTGATGCATCCAAATTGTTTCTTTGAGCACGGAACGGATCCACTTCAAGGCACCGCTACTCTCACGTGATGCGAGAGCCCACACCTACATCAAATACATGAGGTGTAACACCCCGCTCCCAGAATACGTACTTAGTTGCGTATTCAGATTTTTGATCGTATTTTTCGATTTACTTCCTATATTTATTTTGTATTATGAATTATTTATATGATCGTTTTGTCTTGGATCCGGATTCGTGGACTCAGAGTCTGCTCTTCTCTGAACCAGGGACCCGATCCTAGTGTCTTACTCAATTTAGTCTTTTCGGTATTCAGATTTGACCGATTTCAGTTTTAAATATCATTTTCTAATATTTTAGATTTTCTATGATTTTTTGGAATTTTCCTGAATTAAATGGAAAATCTTCAAAACCGGTGTCGACCAGCACCGCTGACTGATTCCTGAATTTTTGATTTACAAATGGAGTCAAATTTTGAGAAACTTCTTTCCCATATTTGCTTAGAATAATATTTACTATCTTAATTCATTTTTTGGAAATTTTCAGAAATTATCAGATTTCTGCCAGCTTTGGTGTCGACCGATATTGGCGGCCGATTCCAGAATTTTTAATTTAAAAACTATAAATAATTTCTTGAAATGAATTTCATCATGATTCTTAGAATAATATTCTTGATTTTTGAGATTTTTTTCGGGTCGTTCCGAGATACTTGATTTTCGGACGATTTCGGTATTTTTCCGAAAGTTTTCCGCATCCGCAACCGAATCCGGGAATCCGCTACTCTAATTATTTTTCCTTTTTCTTCCAAGAAAATATCTTCATTTTTTCGTTTTCTTTTCCTTTTTTCTTTTTCTTTCCTTCCTTTTTCTTCTACCAAATTCTCCATTCTTCCATTACTTTCTACATCTTTCCACCAAAAATATTTTCTCCTTCCACCAAAAATATCTTCTCCAAAATATCCCAAACCACTCAAACTCCTCTCCCATCACCATGGCCGGCCAAAGAGCCACCTAACCCCTCCATTTTACAAAAAACCCCCTCTCTAAACACTTTTTACATCTCCTTCACAATTCCAAATCCTATATAAACCTTTCCTTCTCCTTTCAACTTCATTTTCTCTTCACCAACACCTTAACCACCACCAACTCCTCCTTCATCTCCACCACAACAACAACTACTACAACTTCTCCAACTTCCTACCTTCATCTTCTTCCTCCTCCATCTCCATTTAAAGCACCACAACTTCAACAACTCCACCAAAGCCTTCACCTTCTCCTTTACCTTCTCCAAAAATACCACCACCATCAAAACCCTCCACAAAATCACCACCCCATCACCACATCAAGAGCCGGCCACCTCCTTTGTATTGGGTCCGAGCTCTTCTTCATCGGTAATATCTCCGATGATTATTCCGGTAATCGTTCGCGATTATTCCGGTAATCATTACGGTGACGATTACAACGACAATAACTAACATCACCATCACCTCTACTATTTTCCACCACCATCTTCACTTCCACCATCACTTTCACCATCACAACACCACCTCCATCTCCACTACTTCAACCTCCAAACATCACCTCCTTCACCTTCTTTTTCATTACTCCATCAAAATCTAACTCCTCCACCAAATAACACCACCACCAAAGCAAGCACCTTTCCTTTCTCTCTCCCTCCTCCTCTCTGTATATTGCTGACGCGGATCTCACCCCCGCGTCCAGGCAACGCCTTAACGCGGATCTTCGTGTTCTTGGCATCTGTTTAAACGCGGCCATCGTATTCTTGTACCGACACAACGCGGAGTCCATGCCCGCGTCTGTGTCCCTTTCATGTCTGCACGACGCGGAGCTAATGCCCGCGTCTGTGTTCTTCTCATGCTAACGCGACGCGGAACCCATGACCGCGTCCGTGTTCTCCTCGTGCCCTGACTTGAATGCGGGTCTCGAACCCCGCGTTTGTGGCACCTTCGCGACGTGATTCCCGCGTCTGTGATTCCCGTGTCTGCTATTCCCGCGACGCGACTCCCGCGTCTGCGACCCCTGCGTCTCACTCGCATAACTCGCGTCTCCCTGTGCACTCTCTCCTTCCATATACTTCTCTCTCTAGTTTTCCTCTCTCTTTCTCTCTCTAACTCTTTCTCTCTCCTCTTCACTTATTATATTTATGGCGCGTACGCGAGTTCCATGGATTTTAGAGTTTTCGGTTCTTCCGGAGATTTAGGCGAGTGTCCTCGCTCTCGCCTCCATTTGGGTTTCCCCGCTTTGTCGGGTCGACATGTATTTTATTCCATGTTTTAATGTATTTTGTATTGGGCTGAGTCCCTGTATTTGTGTATGTCCGAGTGCTAATGACTGGACATATATTGCTTTGTGACGAATGCTTGTATTAGGGTAGTTTAATTCTTATACATATACCATGCCTATATTGTATTTTACTGTTTTATATCATGCGTGGCCGACCCTTCGTAGTCGTTGGACTCTGGGTTTCTGCCCACTCCTGGGATGGCTAGTAGCCACCGAGAGTGCGCTTAACCCCGAGCGTACTTGACTTTCGGACCTTTCAGCCTCCGGTCTCTCACGATCTTGAAAGGGAAGTGATTGGGACCGACAGGTCTCTCCGTCCTTCAGCCTCCGGTCTCTCACTATCTTGAAAGAGAGGTGATTGGGACCGTCAGGTTCTTCAGCTCCGCCTGGTTATCATGATCAGCACTCAGCACTTTACCACTAGATTCGTCTAGGCGAGAGGCTGCCGGATTTTCTACTCGCACCTTAAGCCGAGTTGTCCCGGTAACCTTGCCAGACGCTCCAGTGTTAAATACTGTTTGCTATCTGTGCCTCCAGCTTGCTCAGCTCCGCTTGGTTGTGCTCAGCTACTACTCTATCACATGCCATGTATTTACCTGATATGTTAACACTTGACATGCCATTACTACATGCTACTATTTAATACCTGTTTGTATCACCTGACAACTGAGGTGTTATCACCTGACACCAAACATGCTACTACTTGGCAAGGCCCCTTGTTATGACATGACTTGCCACCGGACTAATATCAATCTCTTGACTTGATTGGTCACCTGCCAAATATCATCTTCCTGTCATGCTATCACTTGACACCCGGCATGATATACTTGACCTGTGATTATCTCATTTACGGGAATACTACACTTGTTATCCTGCATTACATGCAGTGACTTGAATCTTATACTTGTTATCCTGTATTATATATACAGTGACCTGAATTTATAGTACTCATGTACTCCTGAATTCCTGATCATGTCTGGTACCTGCTATTCCCGTAAATTTGATAACTACCTAATAAACCATAAAACTGGACAACTTACATCGGGTCGGGGGAAACTTGTGGCTATCAATATATGTTCGTGTTTACAGTGGTATTAGGCATGTTGTGCAACTAAAACTTCCGGTCTGACCTGTGGGCCTCCAGGGGACCGAGGGGAGAGCTGGCTCCCTCCTTCCTGGTACCATCTTGATAAGGGCATCCATAAGACCCTCCTGAATCGCCTTGCGGTAGGTTCCGTCACCAAGCAACGGAACATCCTGGGCCGTGGTCCCGGGTATGCACGGGACCCACTGTAAACATTGTTCGTTGATACCCCGTTGGTTTCCAATAATAACCTTGCTTTACTCAGATGTGGATATATGTGTGCTGGGATGCTAGTTCACATATCTAGACATCAGGGTAAGACGAGTAATAATAATAATACAAGATGCCAACCATGGATCCGTTGTATGCTTTGCCGAGTTTGCTTCCATCGGGTTTTACATTGGATTTCCGGTTTTATGATTACTATCATATTAGCTACTCATGCCCATGTTCCATTCATCAGTCTACTACTCCTATCTTATCATTCCATGAGTAGTTCCTGCTTGATATCACTTGTTATATATCTACCTGCCTATACATGCTTATGCTCACGACACGGTTTTCAATGCAGATTATGATTCGGTTTTATCGATACACTTGTACTTATCTCAGCACGCCATCTGGCTTTTGTATCACCACTCACCTGGGGAGTTCTATCTGACTCCCCTGGATCCTCATGTCCAGGTCTTGAAGCTTGGAGCGTATGGATTCTCCCAGTTGCTGGTCATAGTGACGCAGCGGTAGCGTGGATCTCCAGCAGACCATCTGAAGCTCTATCCTTCCAGGCCCCCTGTGTGCCTCTCGAGTTTTCCTTTTGTAAACTCGTGAGTGCCTTTTATACTGTTCACTCTGTACATCCTTTGTATTCTCGCAATTGCGCCATGTTGGTGATGTAATATTATTGTAATATTTGTCACCTCTGGTGATAACTTTATAATTGTACTCATATGTTGGAATGTATAATGCACCACTTGCTTCTGTACTCTGATTCTTGCCTGTACTGATGCTTAGCGTATATACGTGAGGGTATTTCTGACCTGCGTATATACGTCGCAGTAACGTCCCGTACCCGCCGGATCGGGGCGTTACATGAGGGGTGGTCTTTGGTACCCATTTTCTTTTGGGTCCATAGGGGTTAGTATCTTTCCTAACCCAAACAAGATTATTTGCTAAATTTTCAATATGTAAACGATCATAGCAAAATCTAGCAAGGTGGCCTTTTCGACCACAATGTGTACATGTGTACACATGAGCATACATGTAATGGTGGTGACCGTGGGAAGCATGTGTATGCCGTGGAGGGTGCACATGTAAGAATAGACCTTGTTTCTTACGAACCAAGGTTTCCAAGCGTGTATGATTAGAAGTACATTGGCTCAAAGTGGAGCCCAAACAATCTACACTTTTCTTAAAACATTTATATCATTTTCAATAGTTGAAGATAAAGTGGAGCATGCAAAAGGTGTGCTAGAAGAAGAAGCTACACTAGTATGACACACATGAGAATCAATAACAATTTTCAAAGATTCATTTTTCTTTAAAACTAAATCCAATTCTTTTGTAATGAAATCAATTTCTTTTTTCTAAACAAGGTTATCTTTAAAACAAAATCTAAATTTGAAGATAAAATCTCATTGTTTTTCACAACATCATCACAATCATTTTTGCTTTTTAAAACATCAATCTCTTTAGGGCAAGGTCTAGTTGAGATCTTAGTGAGTCACGTTCACTAGTAATCTCTTCCTTCTCTTCCAAAACGATTCAAAAGTTGAGCACAAATCCTTCATTTTTTCTTTTAAATCAAAATGATTCTTTTTCAAAAGTTCATGTTTTTCTAAAAAAATTTCAAGTTTTGTGGCAAGTTCTACATTTAAATTTGAACTTCTAAACATCTATAGCAATATGAGCTAGAGTTATCATCTAGTTGAGAATCTGATTGTACCTCAAGGGAGTCTTTCCCTTGGACCATGAGGCAATGCTCTTCGGACTTGTCTCTTCTAGATCTTCTCAACTTGTTGATAATCACGGGTAGCTTGGGAGACGTCAATATACTCCAAACTGCAAAAGCCGAGTCATAACGATCAAACACATATAAAAGATCTTCATTGAGAGATGCTCTAAGTGTTTTAAGTGCTAATGCATTGGCCTTCTTATGCTTGCTATGATTTGGGTAGGATTCTTGAGTGGTGGCTTGATAAACTAAATGTCCTAGGCTTTTTAAGTGACTACTCATATTGGCCTTCCAAACATCAAGTCTAAAAAGTCAAACATAGGAGGGCTATCCATGAGTGCAACTATATGTGTGCAAAATGAAAATGCAAATGAAGATTAGCAAACCAAGATCTCACTCCTAGGTGGTTAAACCTAAATATCAGGAGCGGAGGCTCTGATACCAATTGAAAATCACCTAGAGGGGGTGAATAGGTGATTATGCTAATCTAATGGACTAGAAGCGGAATTAAAAACTAATTGCAACTAACAAGAGATGCACACTCAAACAAGCCAAGCAAATGATTATGAATGAACAATATGAATAATGCAAGGCACAAAGTAAAGAGAGAGAGTAAGAGCCAAGGGATCAAGCGCAAACAACAAGATATGTTTCAAGGTTCGAGTACCCAGCTTTACATCCCCGCCTTCACCCAGAAGGATTTTAAGTCCACTAGCTTGTCCACAAAGGACTCCCACAAAGGGAACCTCCACCGAGGATTTGGGGCAATAACAATTACAAGGAGTACCCAACTCCTCTCCTTACAAACACAACCTCCTCCTTGAGGCACAACTCCAAGCCAACAAACTATCACCTCACAACTTGAGGGATTAACACAAGGATCACCTCACAACTAGAGGGATACAACCCAAATGCACAACCTCCTCAACACAATGAGGGAAAAGGCGCAAAGCCAAGCAAAGATAGGGTTTTCAACTTGGTGGTCTCAACAACAACCACAAACAATCTCTTTTCCACACAAAGATCCTATAGAATAAGATAGTAGATGTAGCTCAAGTGTGGAGAAAAACCAAAGGAATGGAAATAAAAAACTCAAAGAAAATCCTTGGGAAAAACTGAAACCAGATATAGAAGTTGAATCAAAATCTTTTCCCAAAAACCCTTTTCTTTGATCTTCCAAACCCTAGCAAAAACACCAAAAAGATTGTTCAATTTAAAGCCAAAAACTTCTTTTGATTGCTGTGAAAACACTAGAGGGTCAGGAAAAATTCGCACAAAAAATCTTGTTGAAAACTGGCCATTAATGGGGTATTTATAGCCCAGAAAAAATATAGCCGTTGGCAGCAGATCCTGCCAAAAATGACCTACCGGTCGACCGTGCGGTCGACCGGCTAACGGTCACATTTTGACCGTTGCCAGCTACCGGTTGACCGCCCGGTCGACCGAAACAAACAGAGAGTTGCCTGCATGCAGTCGGTCGCCCGTGCGGTCAACCGGACCATGTGGCAGCCATCGTGCACGTATCGTGCACGTCGGTCGACTGATACGGTCGACCGGTGTAACGCCCCGATCCCGCGGATACGGGGACGTCACTGCAACGTATATACGTAGGTCAGAACTACCCTCCCGTATATACGCTAAGCATCAGTACAGACAAGAATCAAGAGTACGGAAGCAAGTGGTGCATTATACATTCCAACACATATATATTACAATCACAGAGTTATCACCAGAGGTGATGAATATTACAATAATAATACATCACAGATATGCGCAATGCGGAGTACAAGAGATATACATATATGAACAGCATAAAAGGGCGCTCCCATACAAGTGTACAAGGAAAAGTACAAGTATGAAAAGTATAAAAGAGCACTCACGAGTTTGCTAGGGAAAAACTCGAGAGGCACAGAGGGGGTCTGGAAGGATGGAACTCTGAAAGTTCGGCTGAAGCTCCACGCTACCGCTACGCTACTCTGAACAGCAACTGGGAGAATCCACCCGCTCCTAGCTCCATAACCTGGACGTGAGAATCCAGGGGAGTCAAATGATACTCCCCAGGCGAGTGTAGAAGCAAAACCAAGTGGTGAAGCAAGGTGAGCACAATAATGCATATCAAGTAGGAAATACTCAGGAGGCAGATAGGATAGAGCAGGTAGAAATAGATATGGCATGATAATCATAAAACAGGAAATCCGAATAAAACCAATCCGAGCTACCAGGTAGTTATAACATAATACTCATAAAACAGGAAATCCGATATAAAGTCCCGGAGATCAAATACGGTAAGGCACATCACAGATTCATAGCTATTTAAGATGCAGGCTTGGTATGCGTCCCATTCCACATACCTCTACTTACAACTTAAAGAGCCGATTATTATGACACTTATTATTACTCGTCTAACCCATATATCTAGGTATGTGGCTCGGTGTACGGCCAACTCACATACATCCATATATAAGCAAGTCGAGGTTGTTGTTGGAAACAGCGGTTGTATCAACGAACTATGTTTACAGTGGGTCCCGTGCATGCCCGGGACCACGGTCACAGGGTGTTCCGTTGCATGGTAACGGAACCAGCCGCAAGGCTATCAGGAGGGACTTATGTATGCCCTATCAATCAGGAATAGGGAGCCAGCTCTCCCTCGGTCCCCTGGAGTACCACAGGTCAGACCGGATATAAAGTGCACAACCTAATGCCACTGTAAACACGAACACATATCGATATCCGCATGTTTCCCCCGACCCAATACAAGTTGGTCCATTTTAAGATTTCAATAGTTTAATTATCACTTTACGGGAATAATCAGGAATTAGGCATGATCAGGAAATTAGGAGTACATAAGTACTATATAGTCAGGTCACTGCATGTAAAGCAGGAAACAGGTCACTGATCATGATACAAGATAATAAGGTCAAGTTCCCGTAAAGGTAATAATCACAAGTCAAGTTATCATGCTGGGTGTAAAGTGATAGCATGACAGATGATGATAATTAACAAGCAACCAAGCATATAAGAGATTGATAATAATCAGGTGGCAAGTCATGTCAAGAGATTGATAATAGTCTGGGTAAGTCAGGTCATACCAATAGGGTCTTGCCATAGAGCATGCCAAGTGGTCAGGTGATAACACACTAGATGTCAGGTGATATACATATGTCAAATGGTAGCACATAACTAACAGGTCTAAAGTAATGCCAAGTGGTAATATAAAAGTAAGGACCCAAAGTCCAACAAGTCCAACGACCACGAAGGGTCGGCCACGCATAGCATAAAGCAATAAAAGATATAGAACATGAAAAAAATACATGAAAGCTAAAGCGAGAACATGCGCATAATCAATGAAATAAGAAGTAAGAGGGTAGCGAGTGAGAACACTCGCCTGAGTCACCAATATACCGAAATATCCGAAATCCACGGAAGCTCGGGATGCGCCATAACCTGTGATATAAATATGTAGAGAGAAGAGGAGAGAGAAGGAGAGAAGGGAAGATGGTGTTTGTCAAATGACAAGTCAAGTAGTACCTATACATGAGATAAGTCTAGAGGGTAAGGTTCATGTTCAAGAAAGGAATCAATTATGACAGACAGGCAAAGTTAGTCGACTAGGATGGAAGAGTAGTCGACTAATAGTGATGGCAAGTCGACTAACAGTAAGGTATAGTCGACTAAAACTAGGTTCCAGAGAGTTGGGTTGGTTTCAGAGAAAAGTTAGTCGACTAGTTTAGAAGGGGTAGTCGACTAATAGTGGACTCCAGTCGACTAACAGATACTTAAGTCGACTAAGTTTGTGATACAGAAAGTGGGTTTCTGATTCAGGATAAGTTAGTCGACTAGGGAAGAATGGGTAGTCGACTAATAAGCTATAGTCGACTAATAATATAGTCAAGTCGACTAGGGCCGAGAGTTAAGGTTTCTGGTCCAGGAAGGGTTAGTCGACTAGGGTCAAGGGTGTAGTCGACTAAGGGCCTCTAGTCGACTAGGAACTAAGGTAAGTCGACTAATACTGTGTTTCCAGAAAAGGTTAAGATTCAGCTAAGGGTTTCTAGTCGACTAGGTTCTAGGTCAAGTCGACTAATCGACTGGAAACAGCATACAGAACAGGTTTCTAGGGTTTGTGTTTGATGGCTAAAAATATGATTTTGATGGCATAAATTGAACATGATATGTGAACTTAAGCATGCTAAGAAATAACCAAGTCTTGGTGATTGAAATTACTCACCAAAAGGCACCAAGTGATGGAGGTTGATGATGAAAGGAAAGGTGGAGTCTTTTGGTGTTGTTGACCTTGTGGTGGTGGTTTCCATGGTGATGAAGGAAGAAGAAGATGAAGCTAGGTTGGAGAAGTGGTGGTGGTTGCCTTGGTGGAGATGAAGGAGATGGAGGTGGTGAAAGCTAGGTTTGGCTTTTGGTGAAGAGAAATGAAAAAAAAGGGATTGAAATGAAAAGGAAATGTATATAAGGATTTGGATTTTGTAAAGGGAGTTGCAATTAAATGAAAGGGGAGGGCTTAATTGCAAAGTGGGGGTGAGGTGAGTGTCCTTCTCTTGGCCACTTGGCCGGCCATGGGATGAGGGAGAGAGAAGTGCATTTAATGGGGTAGGTGGGAGTTGGTGGAATAAGAAAAAGAATTAGGAATTTTGGAAAATAGGAAAAGTGTGTGGTGGTGGAAGTTAAAGGAAAGGAAGAAAGAAAATAGGAAATGGAAAGAAAATGGAAAAGGGAAGAAATTCTTGGAATAGAAAATGAAAATAATGGAAGTGGCGGCTTCCGGGATTCAGTAGTAGATACAGAAATCTTTCGGGAAAATACCGGAATCGTCCGAAATTCAAGTATCTCGGAACGACCCGAAATAATTACCAAAAATCAATAATAATATATAAAGACCAATAGTGAAATCCGTTTGAAGAAATACTTTATAGTTTTAAAACTAAAAATCCTGGAATCAATAATTTACCGACTCCGTTGGAATTTTCATAAATTCATAAAATTCTCAGAAAAAGAATGTAGGTAGAAAATATGATTCTAAGGAATAATGTCTAAAGAACCATCATGAAATTCCAAGCCGTTTGTAAAATAAAAATCCGGGAATCGGTCCAGCGTACTGCCCGACACGGTTTTGGAGAAATTCCTTTTAATCCAAGATAATTCCAGAAAATCATATAAAATCTAAAATATTGGAAAATAATCTTTGGAACTGAAATCGGTCAAATCTAAACACCGGAAAGGCCAAATCGGGTAATATACTAGGATCGGGTCCTTCGGTTCAGACTAGGGCTGACTCCGTGTCCACGAATCCAATCCAAAACAAAAACAATCATATAAGGAATTCATCATACAGAATAAATACAGGAAACAAATCGGAAAAAATACGACTGAAAATCTGAATACGCAACTAAGTACGTATTCCGGAAACGGGGTATTACAACCGGCTACTTGGTGCGGTCGACCGTAGGGGTCGACCGACCTAGCCTGGCAGAGACTGTTCTGGTCAGCAAAAACATGTAATTTTAATCCTAAAAATTCTCATTAAATATCTAAAAATCCACAAAAATAGTTTTATCATTATTCATTGAAGTACAAACTTGTGTTAAAAAGTTTAACACAAATCTCAAACATTTTGAACTATTTTTGTGTTATAGAAATTTTGCCAAAAATCAAAAATGTATTTTCTAAAACTTAGATTTTGAATAGAAAATACGTTTTGTCCAAAACTCATCCAAATACAAAAACATGATATTTAAACAACATTTAGGCATGATGTATATGGATATAATCCTATATACATGAAACATATATATATATATATATATATATTATATATATATATATATATCATAGTTTTTGTCTTTAATTCTAAAAATAAGTTTTGTTAAAACACAAACCTAAAACATATGAATAAGTAAGTCAAAACTAAGTTTGTCTAAGAAGTTAAGCATGTATGTATATAGAACAAATCTAATATACATTAAACCATGTAACTTGTTTTGAATCTATTTATTCATGAAACCAAGATCGGTTAAACCAAAAACGGAAAACTGAAAACCAATATTCCAAACGTGAAACGTGTGTGTTTTGTGAACTTGAGCATATCATACTATTCTAATCTTTACAATTTGGATCTAAACACAAAACTAAACTATGGTACCGAAATCTTCTTGTAGAGCGCCGTCTCCAAGCCGACTCGATCCAAAACTCTTGATCCACGAGCAAGTGCTATATATGATCTTTGACGCTCGGGCTCTTGAATCAACATGTGAAAGCTTCCAAATCTTCTTGTTGAAGCTAATCACCTACTAATAACTTGATTAATGATCTGAACTAAAATAAAATCACAAGATTATTACTACACATAACTACATGAGTTAATCATCATCAAAACTAGAGAGGAAGGCCTCTGGGCCAACAGGAAGATGCAGTAGCAAGTGACTCGGACTACCGACTCCGTTTATGTGGGAAAATTGATAGCTTCGTCTTCTGGTTATACAAGGGCGGGTCCTCCTCGCTGCATATGGGGCTCACCCTGGGAACGTTCTTCCGGATATCCCAGTGGGAGAAAATCCCGCGATGCTCAGACTTTTGAAAATCAGTTCTTCAAGGATCGTGGTAATTATCTAGCCACTGATTTCAGGACCCCTGGGTGGATTCACCCCTGGAGGGAGTTGACCCTATATATCTTAGCCCATTTTGATGAGGATCTAGAGAGACTGGGACTCTACGAGGCCGTCAGGGCGACCTGTTACGGCATTCAGATGAGCGTAGCGAACTTCTACGCCATCTTTGAGTTATACTGTCCAACTACAGGGACTTTCTTCACCCTGTAGGTGAATTGGGCATGGCTTTGCACGAGATGTGGAAAATCTCTGCTTTGCCCTTGGGATCTCTCCCATATGAAGAATATTTCCCATGCGAGGCGGAATTGGCACTTCTGGAGAAGCAGGAGCCCGCTTTGTTTGAGACTTACCAGGAGTTGATGTGCCACCTTTATATTTGCTCGAGTATGCATGGGAGCCATAAGGGAGCTTCATGCAGTTCGAAGAGCTGGGGGAATTTTTTGTTCCCCAACCTGAAAGATGCTCCTGTGGCAGCTCACTGCGGGTTGCAGATGAGGACATTTTCTGAAGGATGCAGGAATACTCCCAAGGGATACGATTTTGAAGAGGATGAAGGACCCTATGTGAAAGGTGATATTCTCTGGAGTTCCATCACCAGGCTCGCCGACCGATGTCTCAAAAGGCACTTTTGGCTGGTTTTTTATCGGTTTGGTTGAAGAGGTGTGTGGTGCCCTCTCCCTCCAGCGACACGTCATCCTTCCGATTGTCTTATTGTCGGTTGTTTGTCTGGTCCTTCGGGTGCTGGGACCTCAAAAGGGAGCCCCATGGCCTTCAGCTCTATAGGATGGACCAACCGAGGGTTCGGCGAGCGAAGGTGAGCCGGCCGTCCGTGTAGACTCTGCTAAAAACTTTCCTATGGAGCCTGAGGGGATTGATGCTGCTGTCGGAAAGTTCAGAGAGAGACTGCGGCTAAGGCAGTTGAGGTGATACCACCTCTTGTAACATTTTGATCTTTCATGAGTCATTTTCCCCTGATATTCATTATACCTTGCTCAAACGGGTCTCTTGCCACAGGTGTCCCGCCTTTGCGTGCATCGAATTTGAGGGAGCCAGCCAATCTCCTGAGGGAGTCAGGGGTGAAGCAAGTACTTCGACCGCGGCGGACGCTGCTGAGTTGGATGCCTTATATCATGACCTGCCCACTATCAACCTGAGCCGGCTGGTAGAAAAGAGGCTGAAGGGACAATGGTTACGGAACCAATCTCACTTCCAACCACATCGGTAGGTGGGAATGCCAGTGGTTTCGCTAACGATGCCTAAACAGGGAACCACAGAGCTGAAGGTAATTACCAGTCCCTCATCTCTGATAATGGTCGTCGAGCCAGCTTTCCCGAAAATAGTCACCAGCCCTACTTCAGTCATGGCTAGTGTACTGGTTTCAATGAGGACTTCTCCGAGATTACCGGCGATCCTCATATTGCTCTGGCCAGTGCTTCTGTCATCCCTTCTATAGTTGTGCCAGTGAAACCGGTGGAAGCTTGCCTTCAGGGCCACTCATTCACTGGGAGTAGTTGAAGCTAAGAATGATTTGTGGCTGAGCTAGTCGATAGCTTTTATAAGGGCTTAAAGCGATCCATTGCTTTGGTCTTGAAGGGCTCGACTACCTCGTTTTCTGCTTTGAAGGTGGTCCTCTCTCTAAGTATTGATAGCATTCGAGACTTGGAGGGGATGACCAAGCTGCCACATTGGAGCTTCTGGTAGACAGACTTGAGAGGGATGTGGACGAATGGCGTCATCTCAGCCATTCAAATTTGGAGTCCTCAGTTAATGAACAGCTCGCACACCTCACTGCTCAAATGCTGAAGCTCATCTTGCTGCTCAAGAAGCCGCTAAGGCAATTTATTCTGACTTGAAATCCTTGAAAGTAGGATGCCATAGATGCTTCTAACGGCGCTCTTCTCAACGCTGAGGATAAGATTGAAAAGGCCAAGAAAATGATCAAGAAAGCTAATCTTCTTTTGTCCAAGGCTGAACCGGTGCGTCTTGAGAAGATTGCTCGGCTAGAGCAGTTAAGGCTCAGAATGACGAAGTCCTGCAACAAGAGCTAATACAGAGAGCAACTTTGGTTGAAATTGAGGCTCGCCTGTCCCAGACAGAGAGCCTTTAACGAGGTCGAGTTGAGGTCGCAGGCACTTATCAGGGCTGCTGAGGAGATGAAGAATAGGCTGGCCACTCTTGAAGAACGAATCAAGTCCTATGAAGCACCCTCGTAGTTTGTAATCCGTGTATCCATGTATCCTTCTTTTGGAATCAATAAAAAGTAATTTTATTTGACTCCTCTGTTGCATTTCCAACTTATTTTATTTCTTAATTTTCAATTCTTACTTTCAAGTTGTATTACAATCCTCAAAGGAAAGGGAATAATGGTATAACTAATCTAATCAGAGGTGATAAACTGATAGGGTTAGTTACACATTTGAGAATGATTTGACAAAGAAAGATGAGTCTGGATATTTATCGGAGCAGAGATGACAAACTGAACATAACCGATTAGAAATTACCAAACTCAGAATGTTTACTATTCAGAGGTGACGAACTGGACATAACAGTAAACCAAAAAGGGAGACTTGGCTATCTGTCGGTTCAGGTGATGAATTGGACATGACGATTGAGAAGCCACCAAGCTCGAAATTTTGTCATTCAAAGGGACGAACTGGACATGGTGACAAAGAAATATCCCTACTAGACTGAAGATGAGATTGGATATCCATCGGTTCAGAGGTAACATGAACATAACCGATTGAGAAGCCACCAAGCTCGAAATTTTGTCATTCAGAGGTGACGATTTGGACATGATGACAAAGAAATAGTCATACTGGACTGAAAGATGAGACTTGGTTATCTGTCGGTTCAGAGATAACATGGACATAACCGATTGAGAAGCCACCAAGCTCGAAATTTTGTCATTCAGAGGTGACGAACTGGACATGATGACAAAGAAATAGTCCCTACTGGACTAGAAGATGAGACTTGGTTATCTGTCGGTTCAGAGGTAACATGGGTATAACTGATTGAGAAGCCACCAAGCTCGAAATTTTGTCATTCAGAGGTGACGAACTGGACATGATGACAAAGAAATAGTCCCTACAGACTAAAAGATGAGACTTGATTATCTGTCGGTTCAGAGGTAACATGGGCATAACTGATTGAGAAGCCACCAAGCTCGAAATTTTGTCATTCAGAGGTGACGAACTGACATGATGGACTGAAAGATAAGACTTGGTTATCTCTCGGTCAGAAGTAACATGGACATAACCGATTGAGAAGCTACCAAGCTCGAAAATTTGTCATTCAGAGGTGACGAACTAGACATGATGACAAAGAAATAGTCCCTACTGGACTGAAAGATGAGACTTAGTTATCTGCCGGTTCGGAGGTAACATGAACATACCGATTGAGAACCACCAAGCTTAGGATGTTTACTGTTCAGAGGTGACGAACTGGACATAACAGTAAGCAAGAAATAATCCCATCGGAAAAATAGGATTTGATTATGAACTCCATGGGAATTTTGATCTCTCCTTTGGATGTTATCTAGAAGAAATTGTCAGAGTTATATTGTTAACGTGACAAAAAAGTCTACTAAGGACTGATAGACTTTGAGGGGAGTCTATTAGAAACTCGCTGGGAAGTTAGGAAATGAGTCCCATAGAAGATCATATGTCAGAGAACTTCGTGGGGTTTGTAAAGCAACTTGCCAGAGGTGTGATGTTAACTTAACAAGGATTCATTTACCGTTAGAGGTGCTTGAACATAACAGTAATTTAAGTGGACCTGTCGTTCTGTTGAAGAGAATGAAAAGTGGGGTTTATTCACTGGGGATGTTGGTTTTATCCGTTGGGGAGTAGATTAGAGTCTTACTATTAGAGATTTAATGTTAACATGATAAGTTAGACTCGTCATTTCGCAAGGGATATGAATACCTTTATATGTGGTCTTACCATTCCATGGATGGGAATTGGTAAGTGAATTTGGAGAGGGAATCAAATGGGAACAGGTCCCTTAGGATTTTTAGCAAATTCAGCTGTCAACGGATTTGATACGCCTTTACCAACTACGTTTGAGTCGGGCTAGCCATGCTATCCCCTCAGCATGATGAGTTGTCAAGAACTTATGTTGGGCTTAACGGCCAACATTTTTCTCTATCCTTAATCACAGAATCAAATGGGAACAGGTCCCTTAAGATTTTTAGCAAATCCTCAGCTGTCACAGATTTGATATGCCTTTACCAACTACCGTTTGAGTCGGGCTAGCCATGCTATTCCCCTCAAACATGAGAGTTGTCAAGGACTTATGTTGGGCTTAAAGGCCACATTTTCCTCTATCCTTAACCACTAGGGGCGTTGGATTATTTATTACTGTATTCATAACGTCAATTCTTCTTTGAGACAACCAGTGTTCGATCAGCTCGACACTTGTTTATGGTTGTATGATCTCGTTTAGAGAAAGAGAGGAACACTCCTGCATATCTTGGATCTGAAGATCTTGATCAGGAGTGCCATGTTAACTTGATCATGAGAAGGATCCTATCAAGGATAATACTTCTTTAAGAACCTGCCGTTGATCGACATCATCAGTAAGTCACCATCTGAAGTCATAAGGCGATATGTCCCGTTTGAATAGACTTTTCTATCACAAACGGTCCTTCCCATTGGGCTGAAATTTGCCTTTGATTTTGTGCGTCATGATCATCGGTCGTCTGACGGCTAAAACTAAATCTCCTTTCTGGAAGACTCTTTGCTTAACCTTCTTATTGAAGGCTTTTGAGATTCGGACTTGATACAACTCAATGTGTTGCTGAGCTTGTAACCGCTTCTCATCTAGGGCTTCGAGCTCTTGGAGTCGCAACCGATCATTGTCCTCCATTGTCATCTAGTCATCAAAGCGACTCGTAATGATGACATATGGATTTCTAACGGTATGACTGCTTCGCACCCGTATACCAGGGAAAAAGGTGTATTACCTGTCGGGGTCCGAACTGTGGTTCGGTAGGCCCAAAGACATTTACTAAGCTTCTCATTCCAGTCTCACTTATTTGATGAAACGAATTTTTTGAGTAGCTTAATGATTATCTTGTTGAATGCCTCTGCCAAGCCATTAGCGGCAGGGTTATAAGCAGTTGATGCTACATTCTGAATCCGCTATCTATCACAGAACCGATAGAATACCTGGCTTGCAAATTACGGCCCGTTATCATGGATGATCCACCTAGGGACACCAAATCAATGGATGACATGGTGTTTTATGAAATTAACCACGTTAGAAGTTTTAACTTCCACCAGTGGTATAGCTTCTGCCCACTTTGAAAAGTAATCGGTTATTACTAAGATAAATCGGTGACCTTTCGTTAAGAGGGACTGATTGGCCCTACGACATCGATTCCCCACGCTTCAAATGGCCACGAAGCAACAGTTGGATGAAGCAACTCTGGAGGCTGATGTATGAAGTTCGTATGGATTTGGCAGGCCTTACACCTTCATGCATATTGGATGGCATCGGCTATCATGGTGGACAATAATACCCAAGCCTGTGTAATCGGTCTTTGAGTTTTGGACCTAGCTGATTAGCTTCGCATATGCCATCGTGCGCTTCTTTGAGCACTTCTGTGCCTCTAAATTAGAAAGGCAACGGAGGAGGATACCGTCGTATGAATGACGGTGTAGAGTGGCTTCAGTGTTGGATCATAGTAAAAACGAAGAGACCTTCGTCTGATAGATGCCGCTTCTTTAAGTCGTCCAACAGCAAACCATGCAAGCATAGTCGATGAGGAAAAATCGCCAATCTCTCGGTTCAAGATCCTTCGAGATGCTATAGACCTCTTTTGTTCTCAACATATGTTTAGAGCAAATAAGGTGTCGAGTCGCCATTATAAGGTGATACTTGGTGTCGACTGGTAAGCTAACGTTGTTGCTAGTGCAGCCAGGGCATTAGCCTTAGTATTTTGAGATCAGAACACATGACTGATATAAAAGCCATTAAATAGATTAGCCATTTCGATGATTGCGTGATGATAAGGTATCAAATCTTCGTGACGGACCTTATACTCGCTTATAACCTGATTGATAATCAGTTTTGAATCATCATAAGCTTCAACGTAGCGTACTTCCATTTCATGGGCGAGCTGAAGGCCAATGAGTAGAGCATTATATTCTACCACATGTTGGAGCATGATTCCGTCCGAGAAAATGCCCTAGGAAGGACATGATTTTGTGGTGAGATAAACATAACCCCCACACCAGCAATGATCTTGCTTTTAGGGCCTATTCGTGATGCTCCATTGAAGAACATGTGCCAAACTTCATCCTCTGAAATTATGTTAGATTCAAAGACTTCATATGGAATGTCTCATGAAGTTTTGAGCTTTCCAGAACTGGATGAGCAGAAGAACTTTGCAAGTGCCTGGCCTTTTAACGCCTTCTGAGGGACAAAGAGCATGTCGTACTGAGACAAAAGGAGGGCCCATTTAGCTAATCTAGAATTCATTGATCCTGGTTTCGTCATGAGGAGACGCAAAGGATTCACTCTGAAAATGACATGTATGGTTTGGCCGACCAAATAGTGTCGTGTCTTCGAATAGCAAGACAAGAGCTAAGCATTCCTTCTCAATAGGATTATAGCGAGATTCCACCCTATCAGAGTCCTGCTCAGATAATAAATAGCTTGTTCATAACTATTATCGTCTTTTTGAGCAAGCAGAGCACCAAGAGAATGGTCCATTGCTTTCACATAAAGCAGGAATGGTTTTCCTAATGTGGGAGCTACTAAAACTGGAGGTTTGTGAGATATCTTTTGATATCTTCATAAGCTTCTTGACAGGCTTGATCCCAAACAAAGAGACAACCTTTTTCATGAGTCAGATGAGCACGGTCGACAGCGACCTGAGAGATTTGCGATGAATTTCTGATATAAGCCAATCTACCTTGCAGCCTCTAAGTTCTTTGAGATTCTTAGGTGGATGCATGCTGAAGGCTTGATTGCTTTGACTTTGTCTGGGTCAAGATGAATTTCTTTTGATGTAACAATAAATCCAAGGAACTTGCCACTCGAAACCCCCAAGAAGGATTTTGTCAGATTCATCTTCAGTTGATGAGCCCGCATTATGTCGAACATCGTTCTCAAGTCACGAAGATGGTCATTCTTATCACGACTTTTGACAGCAATGTCGTCAACATAACATTCTATCATTTTTCGAAGATGATCACTGAAAATCATACTCATTGCCCGCTGATAAGTCGCTCCCGCGTTCTTTAACCCAAAGGGCATCACGGTATAACAGTATACCCCCAATGGTGTCCGGAACGAAGTATGCTTTTCATCCTTCGGATACATCTTAATTTGATTTTACTCTGAAAAGACGTCCATGAAAGACATTCTTTCGAATCCGTAGGTATTTTCAATCATGACATCGGTGATGAGCAATGGGAATTCATCTTTAGAACAGGCTGTATTAAGATCGCGGTAATCGATACAGATCTGAATTTTTTCATTCTTCTTGAGAACGGGGACGATGTTAGCAACCCAATCTGGATGTTGTTCCTCCCGTATGAAGCCACATGCAATGAGTTTATGGACTTCGGCTTCAGTAACTTCCATAATGTTTTGACGAAATCGGCGTTGCTGTTGTTTGACTGGCTTGACGTCAAGCTTGATGTTCAGACGATCCATGGCTACTTGCGGATCAAGTCCGGGCATGTCTTCGTAGTTTCATGCAAAGACATCTATATATTCCCTTACAAGTACCATCAATTCTTCTCTTTCTGTGAGTGATAAGCTTTTACTTATAAAGATGGGCTTAGGTGATCTTGACTACCCAAGTTAATCTGGATCACCTTTTCTTCAGTACGTGGTTCGCGTTGTTCGAATCGCTTTTCCCACTGGAGATTCAATTGCTGAGCCCATGGTTCCTCATCAGTCGCTTCCGTTGGCTTCAATTGGCTGCTTGAAGTCATATTAACAGTGAGATTCTCGAACATCGTTCCCACACTGACATCTGAGTCCCATTCGGAGGAAGAGGCAGAGCGTGATAGGATCGGTTTAAAATCTTTGGACTGAACTGTTGCTGGTGGTGTAGGTGTAACGTATCCCAACGCTCTACGTGTGTTATCATAGTAATTTGCCGGTTTCCCTCTTGGCACAAAGCTGCACAGAAAACCACGTTTTCCTTTTTTGAAATTCAGGTCCTTCCTATGCTGCAGGTTGTATCCCATTTTTCTCATCATATACTGCGCTAATCGTGCATAATGAAAAATTGTGGGGTGTCTGAGTCTGAACTTGAATCCGCGTTGCAGACCTTTGCAGTTGGCTTTACCAAATATTATTGGTAATTGACCCTCTTTGGATGGAGGACCACTAAAACGGATCCTTCTATACATTTCACGGATGTATTTGATGCACTTGGTTTGTGTAAGGGCATGTGCAGAGAGCTATCCGTAACGGATTCAAACAATACGACACTCACAGGATAATCAAAGAAAATATTGTCATTAATTACCCATTCGCCCTCATCTTCAGAAGGAGTGTTACATTAGGGATTATTACAACATGCTATAATTGGTTCACCGACCAAAATAGCTGCAATGTCTGCTTCAGACTCTGAATCTGCCTCATTGCCACTATCATCGTTGTCAGGCAATGATTCTTTTGACATTTCACCAATCTCTTGATATAGGAAAGCGTCAGTAAAGTAGTTTTTCACCCCTTTGAATGGTTATTTCTCAGCGAAAATAGTTCAACTGTTGCATCATCTTCAATATATTTGAATCACTGTTGCAGAGTAGAGGGAACAATCCAGTTAGCGTGGATCCAGGGTCGTCCTTGTAACAAGTTGTATGATGTGTCAGCATCAATGGCGTATCACGTCACTTCTGATTTCAGGCTCCCGATTAGGCAACAGAATCGAATCTTTCCAAGTGGATGACTACTCCCTGCACTAAAACCGTATATTGTTGTAGTGATTGCAGACAACCGATACAGTGGTATGCCAAGGAAGTAGAGGAGCCTTTTGGGGATGATGCTGAGTGCAGACCCCAGGTCAACCTGTACCCTTTCAATGCATGTGTGTAATATCCCTAATCTAACTACTGTATTTTTAATTTCCTGAAGTATTTATTTTAATTTACAAATTATTTTATCAACTTAATCTATTATTTTCTTTCTTGTAATTATTATTAATATTATTAGTGTTGCTAATGTTACTGTCAATTATTATTATTATTATTATATTATTATTATCTTGTAATGTTATTGGTATTATTAATGTTATTATTTTAGTTCTGATTTATAGCTTGTTCAGGTTACAATTGAGGCTTAGCGTGTATACGTGGGGTATTTTCCTCACGTATATGCGTCGCCATAACGTCTCCGTATCTATAGGATCGGGGCGTTACAGAGTGGTATCAGAGCCAGGTTCGACACAAAAGGAGAATCTAGTTCTTACCAGTAACTGGAACAAGTTATATTCACACTGCAATATACATGTACTATCCATACAATGATGTTGACTCCAATTGAAATTTATCATCCTCTCTTTGGACTCTATCTCTTGAATTTTTGATATCCCTGATTTCTACTCTTCTTCTAGGGTGATCTTGACCTTCTTCTTGATTCCAAGTTCATCTTGATTCTTTTTCCCTGATTTGCCTTCTGAGTTTGACCATTCTATGTTGAAGCCGGTAGCAGAAATCAGAGCGCGCAGCGAAGCGTAGTGGAATCATGATGTATTCAAAAGCGACGTGGAAGCTTGTTTGTTTTCTCTCTTGATTCTAATTTACTAGCATTCCCTATCTTATCGAAAATTCGAGGACAAATTTTTATTAAGGTGGGTAGAATGTAATATCCCTAATCTAAATACCGTATTTTTAATTTCCTGAAGTATTATTTTAATTTACAAATTATTTTATCAACTTAATCTATTATTTCTTTCTTGTAATTATTATTAATATTATTAGTGTTGCTAATGTTACTGTCAATTATTATTATTATTATTATTATTATTATTATCATCATCTTGTAATGTTAGTGGTATTATTAATGTTATTATTTTGGTTAAGTGATGTTACTACTAATGTTGGGTTATTATTTTGTAGTGGTGTTTGTTATATTCCTCTTCCCTTGATTTCCATTCATGTCTTACTCCTTGATCCTACCAATACCCATTTGGAGTTCAAGCCCGTACCCATTAGTGATGCCATGCCCATTATTCTATTTGGATTCTTTACGCATTATCTTGACTACCCATTAACCTATGGATTCCTAATCCTACCCATTAGCCCAATAACCTAATACCCAATATTTACCCATTTGGATCCAACCCCAACCCCCACCTGTTAGCAAACCCATTAACCCATGACCTGTTATCTTATCTGGATCTTATCCACCAAATCCTAACCAAATCTTATCCCTAAAACCATAATCTCAACAAATATCTAATCCCAACAAATCTTATCTAACTAATCTTAATCCTAACATCTTGATATTATCCTAATCATAACTAATCTAATCCCTCCCAAACCCTCAACAGCTACAGCCGCACCTCTTTCTCCTCTCTCTTCATTGGTGCAGCAGCCCACCACCTCCACCATTGCCGCACACCTCCATCCCCCCTTGCCGTGGCCGAGACCAGTAGGCCATGGCTAGATCTCCTCCCCAACACCATGGCCGGCCCCATCTTTCCCAGCGCAACAGCAGAACGGCACACAACAGCCAGGCCGGCCTCCTCCTGTGCGCAGTCCAGCAGATCCAGCGAGCAACCATCTTCCTCCAGCAGGACAGCAGCAACCCGGCAGCACCCTACAGCAGACTCCCCCCTCCTTGGCGTGCACTGTCCAGATCAGCAGCAAGCACAGCGCACAGATCAGATTTGCAGCAGCGGATCCAGCAGCGATTCCCCTCCGACGGGCCCTTGATGCGCACGGCAGCGAACGGCATCCCCTTGTGAGTGTCTCCTTCTCCTCTCTATTCACTTATCAGAATATATATGTATATGTGTTTACAATAATTGAAATCATGATTACTTTAGTGAGTGTATTCTCCTCCTCCTTTTGATTACTCGTATTGATGTGCATTGATTTAATTATGATTCCATGTGTACATGTACATAGAATAGAGTAGTAATTGTGTATATTGATGTGTGCAAGAGAGGGGCTTGAATCCATATATTAGCATGAAGGAATAGGTGTTGATGAACCTCTGATATCTGGTGACAGAGGTTGATTAGTCGACTAATACCCGTTATTAGTCGACTAATAGCTCTGTTAGTCGACTGATGATTTCCTTAGTCGACTTGCTTGCCCTCCAGGAGATAGTTAAGTTCTCTGTTTGTCCACCTGTGCTTTCTGTTAGTCGACTAATCCCAGATCCCTAGTCGACTAATTTAGCTTCCAGGAATTGTTGGACTCTCTGTATTTTCTCTGCTGGTCGACTTGATCTCCTTTGTAGTCGACTAACAGTTAGTGTAGTCGACTAACCCTAGCCCTAGTCGACTAATAGGTTGACCTGGGAAGTGTGTAGCTCTCTGTATTCCCTAGTCGACTTGCCCTTTCCCCTAGTCGACTTGGCCCTTAGTGTAGTCGACTTGGCCCACTTGATTAGTCGACTAACTCTTCTTCTAGTCGACTACTTATTTTTTCTAGTCGACTATTATGAGTCTGACTGCTATGTATAGTTCCTTTATGGATTGTGGACTTCACCCATGGGTTATGTAATAACAATTGATGGATGTATATGATTTCAAGAGATGGATATGGTGGTAATGACTTGATCTAATAAATCTAGATGCATGTATATGTCATGTTGCAGAGTGTTGGGATATCATGATTGATCTTATTAGAAGAGGGAATTGTGAAGACTTGGGAATCTGAGTAGACTGATGGAGTGAGAGGACTAGCACTGATATGGTTATATGTTGGAACAATAACTATTGTATCTGATTACTCGATGTGTATTGATACTTGATGATCATGGAACTATTGGCATTATGAGTTGGTTGTGATGACTTGGATCTATAGTTGAGTATTTGAGATTCATTAGATGATATATCGTTGATGTTAAGTATCAGAAGTAGCTATTCTCTATTGCAGCTATTTGAGGACATGTTAGATGTGATCTTACTTTATTGAAAGATTAAAGTTCTTGACGATTGGATCAGTACATGAACTTATTCAGATTTGGACTGAACTAGAGTTATAGAGGGCAGATGATATATTTCATGTAGGAGACTTTCCAGACTTAATATTCTTTTATCGGTGAAACTTAGTTGATGATTCATTCAGATGTTGATGTGGACTTGTTATGATGTTAGAGACTGGATTACTTCAGTTATTAGAGATTGAGTTCTATGATGGTGAGCTATCCAATGTCGATAATGTGTACTCCAGAGTTATCAGATAGCAGTCATTATTTTATTAGTTGGTAAGATCATTTATTGACGACTTAGAGGATGGATGTACCGATGACTTTGAGGATATTAGTTGATTTCATAATTTACCTGGATTATTCTATTCATGACATTAGGTTATTACTTATCCTGAATATCTTGATTTACTGAGAAACCTGACTGATTATAATTGGTATCTACCTGACAACTATCATGTTCATGTTACTGAAATTTGCTGGGAATATTATTACACGGTAACAACACCCGCATGTTCACTTGTTATATTCCTGTTATACCGGTGTCCTGTTCCTTGATATTTTATACTCCTGCTATACCGGTACCCTGACTTACACATGTTGATATTGTTACCGTGACTACCACTGACTCATCCCAGTGATTAAGTAACATGTATATTAAATAATCTTGATAAACTAAAACATGATAACAAACAACTTACACTGGGATTGGGAGATTGATGGAGGAGACAGCGTCCGTATTTTGGGTGGACCTAGGATTTAGGTTGCGCAGCCGAAAGAGGGTTCCACTGCAGGGTTCCCGTGGGTGACTGCACCCCGTCATGTTTTATTCCTGTTATACATGTTTTGACTACCTGGCGGTAGGTCCTGGTTCAGCGCCAGGAGTCTGGCCGTGGTCCCGGGTATGTACGGGACCCACCTAAAGTATGGACAATGTCTCCAACCGATCAGTTTCAATAATTTAGGGCATCGATTGGCATGTGTGGTAGGCGTAGTATGGGATGCGTCTATTATGTGTGACAATTGGTGTTCGCTGACATAATTAATAATAAACTGTTGATACTTTGTGACTGACCGTAATCACCTGATTGTATATTTATATATCACTATGTTAGACCCATGATTGTAACCAGGACCAGACTTATGACCAGACTTGGATACCAACCTAGTGACATGTGATAGTTACACATCTAGACATCTGTTGTTTGCTACAATTGCTTTATTTTCTGTACATGTACTCTTATTCTTGCTATCTTTATTTGTGTTGCTTTCATGTATATTATTGTTCAGTTATTCATCTTGTTATTTAGTCTCTTATATTTACAGTTGTTCTTATTATTATTTATGCATTGTTCTTCTGCACGAGCTGTTTTCCTTTACACACACACTCATTATGGTCGCGTTCTGACGACCCTGGGTTTGCACGTCCAGCTATTGGACGGTTGGTTTCCTTTGTGCAGGTGTTCGTTGAGGCCGTATGCTTCGCGAATAGCTGGAGCTTCTTCCTATTCTATTCTGGTACTCTTATCTTTTTAGCTTTCATATTACTTCCTGATTCTTGTCATATCAGCTCAGTTCTTATTCCAGTCACTATTCTAGCTCTTGATTCATATGATATCATGTGTGGTTGACTATATGTATTATTGCAGTGATCGATGATTA
>JAVJIF010025925.1:0-63429 GCA_038442645.1 Agave tequilana
ATATACCTCACATATCAGCCATCAAAGCCACCAAGTTATTGAAGCAAGGGTGCCAAGGATTTCTGGCTTCGGTGTTGGATACCACCGGGACTGATATAAATATTAAGACTATTCCAATTGTGAATGAGTTCCCGGATGTTTTCCCGGAAGACTTACCAGGCCTGCCCCCAGATCGGGAGGTAGAATTTACAATAGATGTAATACCCGTACTGCCCCAATTTCTAGGCACCGTACCGTATGCCCCTGCAGAAATGAAAGAACTTAAACCCATTGCAGGACTTATTAGACAAAGGGTTCATTCGGCCAAGGTATCTCCCTGGGGAGCACCTGTACTATTTGTGAAGAAGAAGGATGGGAGTATGAGACTATGTGTGTGACTACCGGGAATTGAATAAGGCAACTATCAGAATAAGTACCCTCTTCCCCGAATTGATGACTTATTTGATCAATTACAAGGTTCTTGTGTATTTTCTAAGATAGACCTTAGATCGGGTATCATCAGCTGAAGGTCAAACCTGAAGATGTGCCCAAATCAGCTTTCCGGACGAGATATGGACACTTTGAAAATTTCTAGTCATGCCTTTTGGACTCACTAATGCTCCGGCAGCATTTATGGACTTAATGAATCGGATTTTTCAACTATTCTAGACCAGTTTGTAGTAGTATTCATTGATGATATTTCTGTCTATTCAAAGAATACGGGAGATCATGAGAAACATCTTAATATTGTCCTTCAAATCTTGAGAGAGAAGCAACTCTATGCAAAATTGAAGAATGTGTTTTGGCTAGAGCAAGTAGGGTTTCTTGGCCATATTATATCTAAAGAAGGAATATCAGTAGACCCGGTAAAGATAGAAGCAATCGGACTGGCCTAGACCACTAATGTTACTGAAGTTCGAAGTTTCTTGGGATTAGTTGGGTACTACAGAAGATTTGTAGAAGGGTTTTCTCTGATTGTAGCACCAATGACTCAATTAAGTAGAAAGAATAGAAGTCTGCATGGGGAGAAGATCAAGATAGGAGCTTCCTGGAGATTAAAGCTAGACTGACATCTGCTCCTATCTTAATTGTACCTTCGGGGACTGAAGGATTTGTCATTTTTAGTGATGCATCAAAATGTGATTGGGATGTGTGTTAATGCAACACGGAAAAGTTATTGCCTATGCATCCCGACAATTGAAGACCCATGAAAGAAATTACCCCACTCATGACTTGGAATTAGCCGCTGTGATCTTTGCTTTAAAGATATGGCGACATTATTTGTATGGAGTATCTTGTGAAGTTTTTACTGATCATAAGAGCTTGAAATATATCTTCACACAAAAGGAACTGAACATGAGACAGAGGAGGTGGTTAGAACTAATGAAGGATTATGATATTACTATTCAATACCCCTGGGAAGGCCAATGTGGTGGCTGATGCTTTGAGCCGAAAATCAGGAGGGACTCTGGCCGCCTTGATGACTCGTCAAGCAAGAATATTAAGAGATCTAGAAGAATGCAAATAAAGTGCGAGTCATTGATTCTTCAATTCTGAGTATCAACTGAATCAAGTGAGTATCCAAATTAATCTATACGACAAGATCAAAGAGGTCCAACAAGGAGATACTCAAATAAAGAAGATGATGAAGAAAGTGCAAGAAGGAGAACTCAGGAGTTTCAAATGAAAGGGATGTACTAAGGTTTGGACGCAGATTATGTGTGCCAGATGTAGCAGAGATCAAAGAAGAAATAATGAAGGAGGTTCATAGTACACATTATACAGCTCATCCCGGAAGCACAAAAATGTACCAAGATCTGCGACATAACTTCTGGTGGGAAGGAATGAAGGTAGACATTTCAAATTTTGTCCACAAGTGTTTAGTCTGCCAACAAGTGAAGGCGGAACATAAGAAGCCCCCAGGTTTGTTAGTGCCTTTATCTATTCCCGAATGGAAGTGGAGTCAAATTGCTATGGATTTCGTCACTGGACTTCCTCGGACGTCCCAAGGACTGGATACAGTCTGGTAGTGGTAGACAGACTCACCAAATCTGCCCATTTTCTGCTTATCCGGATCAATTATTCAATGAAAGACAGGCTCAGGTATATGTCCGAGAGATAATCAGATTACATGGAGTACCTGAATCCATTGTATCAGATCGGGACCCAGATTTCAATCCAGATTTTGGAGGAGTTTGTCCAGAGCTATGGGCACTAAATTACAACTCAGTACAGCAGCCCACCCCCAAACGGATGGACAGTCAGAAAGGACCATTCAAATATTGGAAGATATGTTGAGAACTTGTGTACTGGATTTTGGGGGAAGTTGGGGCAACTATTTACCCTTAGTGGAGTTTGCTTATAATAATAGTTACCAGTCCACTATCGGTATGCCTCCCTTTTGAAGCATTGTATGGGAGGAGGTGTAGGTCACCAATCTGTTGGGAGGAAGTTGGGGATAGAAGATTGTTCGGCCCCGATGTAATTCAAGAGGCTACGGAGAAAATCAAGCTAATCAAGAAAGAATGAAAGCAGCCCAGAGCAGACAGAAAGCCTACGCAGACAATCGTCGCAGACCACTGGAGTTTGAGGTAGGGGATAGTGTTTTCCTGAAGGTATCTCCATGAAGGGAGTGAGACGCACCGGCGGTAAGAACAAATTAGCCTAGATATGTGGGTCCGTTTGAAATACTGGATAAAATTGGACCGGTTGCTTATCGTTTGGCCCTACCCCCTACTTTGGAAAGGATGCACAATGTATTTCATGTCTCTCAGCTGAGGAAGTATGTGCCCGACCTGATCACGTCATCTCTTATGAACCTCTGCAAATACTAGAAGACATGTCTTACGCGAAAGAACCAGTACAAATTCTTGATCGCAAGAGAAGCAATGAGAAACAAAAATATTTCTTTGGTCAAGATCTTATGGAAAATCAAAATAAAGAAGAAGCCACTTGGGAACTAGAAGAGGAGATAAGAAAGGCCTATCCGCATTTGTTCCAAGGTACGTTAAGTTTCGAGGACGAAACTTCCATAAGGAGGGTAGAATGTAACACTTGCCCCAATTTAAGCATTTCTTTTCCTAATTAATCATAGGTAATGAGAATTAGTATGCATGCATGATACTTTAGTTAAGTCATGCATATTATATGTGTATGTATAAATAAGTATGTATACATGAGTATTTATACCTTCATGTATATAGGTATAAGGATACCCCAAATTTGGTCAACTTACCACCATGCCCCCATGCTTGTACCTCATGGAGAGGGGGGAGAGGCATGGAGAAGAGTAAATTTGATGGGATGTTTAGGGGACACATGGCACAATCCTATGGGGTTAGAGGTTTATAAATAGAGGGGATGAAGAGGATTAAACACTTTTTGATCAACACTCTCTTTCTCTCTTCACAACCTCTCTCCCTCTCTCTCCTTTTTCCAGCAGCAGCAGCAGCAGCAACAGCAAGGCAGCAGCAGCAGCAACAGCGAGGCAGTAGCAGCAGCAGCAAGTTAACAGCAGCAACAACCTAAGGGCAACAACAAAAATCTGAACATACAACTTCAAGGGTGAGTAGAACATGCTAATCTTAACAACATGATGAGTAAAAATAAGTAGGAAATGAATAAGTGTAAGAGTACACAAGTACTTACCTTATGTATATTCTGGGTTCATGTGTTTCAATTTCCGCAAGTACTACTCATGTTGTTTATGACCATGATTTTATGATATGTCTTGCATATTGATATTACATGATGCATGATGCATCGGAGGAAGGGACCTGTAACGCCCCGATTCCACGGATACGGGGACGTCACTGCAACGATATACGTAGGTCAGAACTACCCTCCCGTATATACGCTAAGCATCAGTACAGACAAGAATCAGAGTACGGAAGCAAATGGTGCATTATACATTCCAACATATATATACAATTACACAGTTATCATCAGAAGTGATCACAATATTACATGAATATCATATCACTAGTATGCGCAAATGCGGGAATACAAAAGATATACAATATATGAACGGTACAAAAGGGAGCTCACATACAAGTATACAAGGAACTGTACAAGTGAAAAGTATAAAAGAGCACTCACGAGTTTGCTAAGGGAAAACTCGAGAGGCACAAAGGGGTCTGGAAGGATGTGGCTCAGGACGGTCGGCTGGAGGTCCACGCTACCGCTGCGCTACTCTGAGCCGCAAAGGGGAAATCCACACGCTCCGGACTCCAGGACCTGGACATGAGAATCCAGGGGAGTCAGTGAAACTCCCCAGGCGAGTATGATACAAAGCCAGGTGGCGAGCCAGGAGGATCACAAGTGAGAAACTCAGATGACAGGAAGGTTAGAACACAATGAAGTATATAAGAACAGGTACAACATAAGCATCATAAAACTCGAGCTACACATAATACTCATAAAACAGGAAAGCCGAAGTAAAATCCAAGACGTGTAAATATAGTAAAGCACATCACAGATTCATAGCTATTTAAGATGTAGGCTTTGGTATGCGTCCCATTCCACATACCTCTACTTACAACTTAAAGAGCCGGTTATTATGACACTTTATTATTACTCGTCTTACCCTGATATCTAGCTATGTGAACTAGCATCCCAACACACATAGATCCATATCCGAGTAAAACAAGGTTGTTATTGGAAACTAGCGGGGGTATCAACGAACTATGTTTACAGTGGGTCCCGTGCATACCCGGGACCACGGTCACAGGGTGTTCCGTTGCATGGTGACGGACCAGCCGCGAGGCCTATCAGGAGGGACTTATGTATGCCCTTATAATAATGAAGCCAGGAATAAGGGAGCCAGCTCTCCCCTCGGTCCCCTGAAGTACCACAGGTCAGACCGGAAATATAGTGCACAACCTAAAGCCACTGTAAACACGAACACATATCGATATCCGCATGTTTCCCCCGACCCAATACAAGTTGGTCCTTTTTAGGAGTTATTAGTTTAATTATCACTTTATGGGAAAAACAGGAAATAGACATGATCAGAAATCAGGAGTACATAAGTACTATATAATCAGGTCACTGCATGTAAGCAGGAAAACAAGTCACTGATCATGATACAGGATAATGAGGTAAGGTTCCCGTAAAGATGACAATCACAAGTCAAGTACATCATGCTGGGTATAAAGTGATAGCATGACAGAGTGGTGATATTTAGTAAACAACCAAGCCTATCAAGAATGGATAGTAGTCAGGTAAGTCATGACATAATAAAAGGTCTTGCCAAATAGTGGCATGGCAGATGGTTAGATGATAACACAGTTGTCAAGTGATATACATACGATAAATGGTAGCACATACTGACAGGTCTAAAATAATGCCAAGTTGTAATGTAAAAGCAATGGTCCCAAGTCCAACAAGTCCAACGACCACGAAGGGTCGGCCACGCATAGCATAAAACAGTAAAAGATATAGAACATGAAATAAAATACATGGAAGCTAAAGCGAGAACATTTGCATAATCAATGAAATAAGAAGCAAGAGGGTAGCGAGTGAGAACACTCGCCTGAATCACCGAAACGCCGAAAGATCCGAAATCCATGGAAGTTCGGGATGCGCCATAACCTGTGATATAAATATGTAGAGAGAAGAGAGAGAGAGAAGAATAGAAGACGATGTTTGTCAAGTGACAAGTCAAGAGATACCTATATGTGATGTAAGTCTAGAGGGTAAGGTTCAGTTTCAAGAAAGGAATCAACTATGACAGACAGGCAAAGTTAGTCGACTAGGATGGAAGAGTAGTCGACTAATAGTGGAGTTAGTCGACTAACAGTAGGGTCTGGTCGACTAAAACTGGGTTCCAGAGAGTTGGGTTTGGTTTCAGAGAAAAGTTAGTCGACTAGTTTAGAAGGGTAGTCGACTAATAGTGGACTCCAGTCGACTAACAGATACTTAAGTCGACTAAGTTTGTGATACAGAAAGTGGGTTTCTGATTCAGGATAAGTTAGTCGACTAGGGAAGAATGGGTAGTCGACTAATAAGCTATAGTCGACTAATAATGTAGTCAAGTCGACTAGAGCCGAGAGTTGAGTTTCTGGTTCAGGACAAGGTTAGTCGACTAGGGTCAAGAGTGTAGTCGACTAAGGGTCTCTAGTCGACTAGGAACTAAGGTCAAGTCGACTAATCGTGGGAAAACAGCAAACAGAATAGATTTCTAGGGTTTTGGTTTGATGACTAAATAATCATGAATTGAAGACATAATTGCACATGATATGGAAACATGAATATACAAAGAATTAGACAAGTCTTGGTGAGTAGGAATACTCACATAGATCGGTGATTGGAAGCTCTACGTGTTCGAAAGGATCGAGGTTGACAATATCGCCAAAAGGATCCACGGCGACACGATCGACGAAGGAAGCTACGGTCCAAATCCAAAGGAGGGTTGTGGTGGAGAGAGAGAGAGAGTAGGAGAGAGAAAGAGAGGAGAGAGAAACAGGAGAGAGAGAGAAATAGAGAAGGGGGCTGTTGCCCCCCTCTGGATCCGCACAGCACCCCCGGCTGGGGTGCTCGGCCTGGCCGCCGACCATGCGGCGGCGCCGGGCGGCGCCGGCCGCCGGCAGAGAAGGAGAGGGGAGCGCCCCCTCAACAGAGAAGGGAGGGGGCTGCGCCCCCTCCAGCAGAGAAAGAGGGGGGCTTTGCCCCCCTCCAGCACTGGCGCAGGGGCCCAGGCGGGCCCCTGGCCGCCCACGGCCGCCGGCACAGCGCCGGCGGCGCCAGAACCCGGGGTGGCGCCGGCCACCCCGAGGAGGAGAAGGAGGAGGGGGCTTTGCCCCCCTCCACAGCAGCGCACGGGGGGCGCGAGGCCCCCCGGCCGCGCCCAGGCCGCCGGCCTCGCGCCGGCGGCGGTCTGCCCTCGCCGGGGCAGCGCCGGAGAAGAAGAGGAGTCGGCGGTGGTGGTTGGCCGGAGCTAAGGGAGGAAGAAAGGAAAGAAAAGAAAAGGAAGGAAAGGAAAAGAAAGAGAGAGGAAAAGGAGGTGACCGGAGATGGGGGTTCTCCTCGCCGGCGTCGTGGTGGCCGGAGGCGCCGGCGGTGGGGCTTGGTTCGGTGGAGTGGGCGTCGCTCAGATGGAGGAGGAAGAGAAGTGGAGGGAAAAAGGAAGAAGGAAGAAAGAAAAAGAAAAAGAAAAGAAAAAGAAAAAGAAAGAGAGAGAGGGTGATGGGAGAGGGATTAAATGAGGGAGAGGGGAGGTGTCTCCCCACGTGGAGGGGAGTGGGTGAAGTCGGTTGAGGGAAAGAAGGAAAAGAAAGGAAAAGAAAGAAAGAAAGATTAAAAAAAATAATAATATAATAATAAGGTTGAAAAATCGACTATCTCCGAAAAATCCCCAAAAATACCCGGAGGTAGAAAACGTCGTCCTGATGAATAATATGAAATCGATTTTCAGAAATAAAATCCCGTTTTCAAATTAAAAATCCAGAAGCCAAACGCCGATACCGGTCTACCCCGGGTCGGCCGGATTTTGATAAATTCCGAAAAATCCCAGAAAATGTATTAAAGAAGAAAATATGATTTTAAGACGTAAAGTGAAAGCGGAATTCAGAAATTCAATCCCGATTGTAAACTAAAAATCTTGGAATCAGTTACCTACCGACTCCGAAGGAATTTCCATAAAATCATAAAATCCTCAGAAAAAGAATGTAAGTAAGAAATGTAATTCTAAAAGATAAAGTCTAAAGGACCATCATGAAATTCCTAGCTGTTTGAGAATTAAAAATCCAGGAATCGGTCAGCGGAACTGGCCGACACCGGTTTTGAGGATTTTCATTTTAATTCCAGAAAAATCTAGAAAATCATAGAAAATATATAATATTGGAAAATGATATTTAAAACTAAAATCGGTCAATTCTAATTATCAGAATGTCTAAATCGAGTAATACTCTAGGATCGGGCCTTCGGTTCAGACTAGGGCTGACTCCGAATCCACGAATCCAAATCCAAGACAAAACAGTCATATAAGGAATTCATAATACAGAATAAATACAGGAAACAAATCGAAAAAATACGACCGAAAATCTGAATACGCAACTAAGTACGTATTCCGGGAACGGGGTATTACAATCCACCCACCTTACAAAAAATTGCGTCCTCGCAATTTCGTTAAGGGGTAAATTGAATACAAAGGGGACAAGGCTGGAATTTATACCAATTAAGATATGAAGCACTATAGGTAGGGCTCTCAAGTCAACTGAATAATAATCATCCTCTGCACTTCCGGCTGTATAAATCTTTGAATAATGCTGAATAATACTGATGATGTCGTGGCTGTGAAATAAATGAACACTGATGATGTCGTGGCTGTGTAATAAAGAAACCCCGAAAATCTTGAGCATAATAAAGAAGACCAATAATTAAGAATCCGAATACCGACTGCTGTCTTCTGAAATATAGCCAGATCAAGATCGATCTGGAGAATACCAAGCTTCATAGAGTTAGCCGAGAGATCCCATAATAGCTTCATTCTGAACCAGCCACTACCTCTCTAGTCTAGTCATATCTTAAAATAGTATAAGGATTCATAAAACCAAAACAGGGAAAGGATAGGAGGAATTTGGAATCAAAGGAAGGATAGTCAAGGAGGGATTTGAAATCAAAGGAAAGATAGTCAAGAAATAGATAACTCTGCACTTGCAGTTGGAATGTATAACCAAGACTCATGTATTCCAGTTGCAAATCTCTTTACCATTGATTTGCCTTCTGGACGTACTGAGGAGGTTAGAGCCTAAGCTCTGATACCAACCTGTAACGCCCCGATTCCACGGATACGGGGACGTCACTGCAACGTATATACGTAGGTCAGAACTACCCTCCCGTATATACGCTAAGCATCAGTACAGACAAGAATCAGAGTACGGAAGCAAATGGTGCATTATACATTCCAACATATATATACAATTACACAGTTATCATCAGAAGTGATCACAATATTACATGAATATCATATCACTAGTATGCGCAAATGCGGGAATACAAAAGATATACAATATATGAACGGTACAAAAGGGAGCTCACATACAAGTATACAAGGAACTGTACAAGTGAAAAGTATAAAAGAGCACTCACGAGTTTGCTAAGGGAAAACTCGAGAGGCACAAAGGGGGTCTGGAAGGATGTGGCTCAGGACGGTCGGCTGGAGGTCCACGCTACCGCTGCGCTACTCTGAGCCGCAAAGGGGGAAATCCACACGCTCCGGACTCCAGGACCTGGACATGAGAATCCAGGGGAGTCAGTGAAACTCCCCAGGCGAGTATGATACAAAGCCAGGTGGCGAGCCAGGAGGATCACAAGTGAGAAACTCAGATGACAGGAAGGTTAGAACACAATGAAGTATATAAGAACAGGTACAACATAAGCATCATAAAACTCGAGCTACACATAATACTCATAAAACAGGAAAGCCGAAGTAAAATCCAAGACGTGTAAATATAGTAAAGCACATCACAGATTCATAGCTATTTAAGATGTAGGCTTTGGTATGCGTCCCATTCCACATACCTCTACTTACAACTTAAAGAGCCGGTTATTATGACACTTTATTATTACTCGTCTTACCCTGATATCTAGCTATGTGAACTAGCGTCCCAACACACATAGATCCATATCCGAGTAAAACAAGGTTGTTATTGGAAACTAGCGGGGGTATCAACGAACTATGTTTACAGTGGGTCCCGTGCATACCCGGGACCACGGTCACAGGGTGTTCCGTTGCATGGTGACGGAACCAGCCGCGAGGCCTATCAGGAGGGACTTATGTATGCCCTTATAATAATGAAGCCAGGAATAAGGGAGCCAGCTCTCCCCTCGGTCCCCTGGAGTACCACAGGTCAGACCGGAAATATAGTGCACAACCTAAAGCCACTGTAAACACGAACACATATCGATATCCGCATGTTTCCCCCGACCCAATACAAGTTGGTCCTTTTTAGGAGTTATTAGTTTAATTATCACTTTATGGGAAAAACAGGAAATAGACATGATCAGAAATCAGGAGTACATAAGTACTATATAATCAGGTCACTGCATGTAAAGCAGGAAAACAAGTCACTGATCATGATACAGGATAATGAGGTAAGGTTCCCGTAAAGATGACAATCACAAGTCAAGTACATCATGCTGGGTATAAAGTGATAGCATGACAGAGTGGTGATATTTAGTAAACAACCAAGCCTATCAAGAATGGATAGTAGTCAGGTAAGTCATGACATAATAAAAGGGTCTTGCCAAATAGTGGCATGGCAGATGGTTAGATGATAACACAGTTGTCAAGTGATATACATACGATAAATGGTAGCACATACTGACAGGTCTAAAATAATGCCAAGTTGTAATGTAAAAGCAATGGTCCCAAGTCCAACAAGTCCAACGACCACGAAGGGTCGGCCACGCATAGCATAAAACAGTAAAAGATATAGAACATGAAATAAAATACATGGAAGCTAAAGCGAGAACATTTGCATAATCAATGAAATAAGAAGCAAGAGGGTAGCGAGTGAGAACACTCGCCTGAATCACCGAAACGCCGAAAGATCCGAAATCCACGGAAGTTCGGGATGCGCCATAACCTGTGATATAAATATGTAGAGAGAAGATGAGAGAGAGAAAGAATAGAAGACGATGTTTGTCAAGTGACAAGTCAAGAGATACCTATATGTGATGTAAGTCTAGAGGGTAAGGTTCAGTTTCAAGAAAGGAATCAACTATGACAGACAGGCAAAGTTAGTCGACTAGGATGGAAGAGTAGTCGACTAATAGTGGAGTTAGTCGACTAACAGTAGGGTCTGGTCGACTAAAACTGGGTTCCAGAGAGTTGGGTTTGGTTTCAGAGAAAAGTTAGTCGACTAGTTTAGAAGGGGTAGTCGACTAATAGTGGACTCCAGTCGACTAACAGATACTTAAGTCGACTAAGTTTGTGATACAGAAAGTTGGGTTTCTGATTCAGGATAAGTTAGTCGACTAGGGAAGAATGGGTAGTCGACTAATAAGCTATAGTCGACTAATAATGTAGTCAAGTCGACTAGAGCCGAGAGTTGAGTTTCTGGTTCAGGACAAGGTTAGTCGACTAGGGTCAAGAGTGTAGTCGACTAAGGGTCTCTAGTCGACTAGGAACTAAGGTCAAGTCGACTAATCGTGGGAAAACAGCAAACAGAATAGATTTCTAGGGTTTTGGTTTGATGACTAAATAATCATGAATTGAAGACATAATTGCACATGATATGGAAACATGAATATACAAAGAATTAGACAAGTCTTGGTGAGTAGGAATACTCACATAGATCGGTGATTGGAAGCTCTACGTGTTCGGAAGGATCGAGGTTGACAATATCGCCAAAAGGATCCACGGCGACACGATCGACGAAGGAAGCTACGGTCCAAATCCAAAGGAGGGTTGTGGTGGAGAGAGAGAGAGAGTGGGAGAGAGAAAGAGAGGAGAGAGAAACAGGAGAGAGAGAGAAATAGAGAAGGGGGCTGTTGCCCCCCTCTGGATCCGCACAGCACCCCCGGCTGGGGGTGCTCGGCCTGGCCGCCGACCATGCGGCGGCGCCGGGCGGCGCCGGCCGCCGGCAGAGAAGGAGAGGGGGCAGCGCCCCCTCAACAGAGAAGGGAGGGGGCTGCGCCCCCTCCAGCAGAGAAAGAGGGGGCTTTGCCCCCCTCCAGCACTGGCGCAGGGGCCCAGGCGGGCCCCTGGCCGCCCACGGCCGCCGGCACAGCGCCGGCGGCGCCAGAACCCGGGGTGGCGCCGGCCACCCCGAGGAGGAGAAGGAGGAGGGGGCTTTGCCCCCCTCCACAGCAGCGCACGGGGGGCGCGAGGCCCCCCGGCCGCGCCCAGGCCGCCGGCCTCGCGCCGGCGGCGGTCTGCCCTCGCCGGGGCAGCGCCGGAGAAGAAGAGGAGTCGGCGGTGGTGGTTGGCCGGAGCTAAGGGAGGAAGAAAGGAAAGAAAAGAAAAGGAAGGAAAGGAAAAGAAAGAGAGAGGAAAAGGAGGTGACCGGAGATGGGGGTTCTCCTCGCCGGCGTCGTGGTGGCCGGAGGCGCCGGCGGTGGGGCTTGGTTCGGTGGAGTGGGCGTCGCTCAGATGGAGGAGGAAGAGAAGTGGAGGGAAAAAGGAAGAAGGAAGAAAGAAAAAGAAAAGAAAAGAAAAAGAAAAAGAAAGAGAGAGAGGGTGATGGGAGAGGGATTAAATGAGGGAGAGGGGAGGTGTCTCCCCACGTGGAGGGGAGTGGGTGAAGTCGGTTGAGGGAAAAGAAGGAAAAGAAAGGAAAAGAAAGAAAGAAAGATTAAAAAAATAATAATATAATAATAAGGTTGAAAAATCGACTATCTCCGAAAAATCCCCAAAAATACCCGGAGGTAGAAAACGTCGTCCTGATGAATAATATGAAATCGATTTTCAGAAATAAAATCCCGTTTTCAAATTAAAAATCCAGAAGCCAAACGCCGATACCGGTCTACCCGGGTCGGCCGGATTTTGATAAATTCCGAAAAATCCCAGAAAATGTATTAAAGAAGAAAATATGATTTTAAGACGTAAAGTGAAAGCGGAATTCAGAAATTCAATCCCGATTGTAAACTAAAAATCCTGGAATCAGTTACCTACCGACTCCGAAGGAATTTCCATAAAATCATAAAATCCTCAGAAAAAGAATGTAAGTAAGAAATGTAATTCTAAAAGATAAAGTCTAAAGGACCATCATGAAATTCCTAGCTGTTTGAGAATTAAAAATCCAGGAATCGGTCAGCGGAACTGGCCGACACCGGTTTTGAGGATTTTCATTTTAATTCCAGAAAAATCTAGAAAATCATAGAAAATATATAATATTGGAAAATGATATTTAAAACTAAAATCGGTCAATTCTAATTATCAGAATGTCTAAATCGAGTAATACTCTAGGATCGGGCCTTCGGTTCAGACTAGGGCTGACTCCGAATCCACGAATCCAAATCCAAGACAAAACAGTCATATAAGGAATTCATAATACAGAATAAATACAGGAAACAAATCGAAAAAATACGACCGAAAATCTGAATACGCAACTAAGTACGTATTCCGGGAACGGGGTATTACAGGACCGGGTTGAACCGGAGGCGTAGAAGGAGAGATTATTATATATTATATATCGGAGGAAGGGACCGGGTTGAACCGGAGGCGTAGAAGGGGAGATTATATATTATATATCGGAGGAAGGGACCGGGTTGAACCGGAGGCGTAGAAGGGGAGATTATGTTGTATGTATATGAACATCACTATGATATAAGTCCTATGTTATATTCATGCATAAATCCTTAACATCAAATCTGGAATGGTTTCTTAACAGGCAATTTCTAGGTAGATTAGTCGACTAAGTCCGGAATTAGTCGACTATAAGTGTGATATTTGAGGCAGATAACCTGCTGGTAGCAGGATTAGTCGACTACATATAGGCTGTAGTCGACTAATCCCAGATACAGAGAGCAAACAGAAAGTTAACAATCTGGTTTTCACAGTTTTAGTCGACTATAGTCTATACCCAGTCGACTAATATATTGGGTAGTCGACTACACCAGGAGGGTAGTCGACTATAAGTGACATACAGTGAGTAACACAACTTTTCACAGTTTTAGTCGACTATAGGGAACTTCAAGTCGACTAGTACTTGAGTTAGTCGACTATACCAGGAAGGGTAGTCGACTACATGAGTCCCTGACTGCCAGTAAAGAAGCAGGTACGTGTGAAGTATAATCAGTCGACTATAGCGTCATGATTAGTCGACTTACAGTTATAATTAGTCGACTATAGAGTGGCCTAGTCGACTAGTAAGGCATTGTTACTGTGTTTTGTTTTGACTCATGGCTAATTACAAGATCCTACAAAAATAGTATATCGACACACATGTCAACCAGATAATTTAGCCATGTATACCTACTTGATAAGCATATTTAAATATTGTTTTACTCACTGAGCCGTCAAGCTCACTCTATTCTAACTCCACCGACAGGTTTGGACAAGGGCAAGGGACCCGCTTAAGGGCAATTGTGCTGGACAAGCGTCACCAGGACCATTGTATTAGAAGTTACTTTTGTTATGTATATGATTTTGTATAAATATGCGTGCTTTTGGCTGGGCGTTACTCTTGACCTGTAATTATTAGAGGACCTGGTGTTGGACTCTTACTTGTATGTATATATATATGTTGATATGGTAAATGTAGATTGTGTTCTTATGGATCATTGAACTTATATATGATAAGTCTCGATTGGATCATGCATGTTAGCTGTAGTGGAAGTTCTGATGTATAGTAAAGAGTTTCTGATGATTGTATTGGAAGTATTATACCCTGATGGGTCCCACGCTTGGATTATACGAGATGATTATGATTAAATGGAAATTTTAACTGGGACCGTTACAATAACCATATTCATTCTTCATTCAAAATTAGATAAGTTTAATTATTAAGATTATAGATTAACTCTTAATTATTCTTGAGTTTTTTTTTTATCAGAGTTGACAAAATTTAAATGACTTACCTAGCAATCAACACTCTCACCTAACAGTCTCCATCAAATCAAGAATAAGAGAATAAGATAAAGATGAGATAAGGTGTAGAGAAGAGGATATTTTTTGTAAAATAAAGAACTAGATTTGAAATTATCTTTCAAACTTGAGACCAAATTTTTTCTTCTAATTTACTTCCAAATTTCTTTGATTATTTCATCCGTGTTTATTTTTTTCATAAAATTATTCAAAGTAAGGGGAAAAAAACTTAGGATACTTTTTCATCATTTTTAACCAATCTAAAAGTAGAAAATAAAGCTTACTAATCACTAATCATCCTACTTAATCATGAATTAAGTAATAAATTATTAATAAAGGGAACACAACGACACCAGGGATCGTGGGGACACGTGTGTGCACCACACGGGGTCATCGGTCTCTTGGGATCACCTCCTAGTGACGACACTCAAACTCTACTCACCGCCTCGGACGCTTCCCTTTTTCTGCCCATAAACTGCTCGCCACCAATATCGCCTCGCTAAATCCAGCGAAAAAACAAAAACCTTTTTTTTTCCTCGGTCAAATGAATACAAAGCTACTGCAGTTCTCACTCGGCTCTCGATTAAGGTTTGTGTTCCCTTAGGGCTTTCTTTTCTGATGTTGTTGTTCGTCTCCTATTGTGATCAATTTGTGCTGTTGACTCCGCGATCATGCGCGCTTATCCGCTGTTTTTTCTTTAATAAAAAGAACATATTTCACTGAGAATTGGATCTGTTGCTGGTTTATTTCGTGTTTAATAGAAGATTTGATTGTAATTCCATGGAGATAAAAAAGCAGGGAAGAGGAAGGGAAATTAGTGTCAATTTATTTCTTATTTAAAATGTTGGATTGTTATATCAATCGATTGCAGGTTATCTGTAATAGGATATAAGGATAATAAAATATATTTTTAGCGACATGGTAGGTTATCTGTGTGAGTTTGTAGTTGAAGGTTAAAACTGAGGGTAATAAGATTTATTTTTAGCGATAATTAGAGTGTTTCACATGTGTAGGATGATAGCTGAGTCTTCAAAGGTTACGACTTTGGATGAAATTAGCGAAATTGCCACTAATGGTGTTGCATAGAGAACAAAATTATGCAATAAGAGAGTTATCGAGGTATAAAAATTGAACGCCTAGTTGTGAAAAGAATTCGGGAAAGGTTAAGAGTCCAGTAGGGATTCTCTAGATGAAGCTAATAGGTCACACAGAGTCACTCATGGTGAACAAAAAATGTTACCTTTGACACCTCAATCTAACCTTTAAATTATTAACCTCCCGCTGTGAAACGGTGGTAGTACTTCTCGGGGCAGTTAGTGTAGTGAGAGTATCTACTCCGTTTTGTAGATACCATTATTCTGCAGGAAACCCTACGGAGAAAAGTGGAAACTAGGATGGAAGAACAGGGTTTAATTTGTGCAATTGATAATTTGAAAAGAGTAATTTCTGTATATTGATTCACCAAGCAATTACATCAATATATACAAGTGTGGAGAGATAAATAAGAAAACTATACACGTTTATATACAATGTATATTAACACCCCCTCAAACTCACAATGGATCATACACCGAGAGTTTAGATAAAATCTCGCGAAACTGATAAGAGGTATGCGCCTTGGTGAATAAATCAGCTAACTGAGCTCTTGACGGAACATAGAGAAGAGTGATCTTGCCTTATTATATTCCTGACGAGTAATATGACTGTTGACCTTAATATGTTTGATGCGATCATAAAAAACAAGATTGGAGGCGACAACAATGACACTCTTGTTATCACAATGCATGAGAATAAGTGTACTATCAGAGACATCCACATCACAGAAGAGGTCGTGTAACCATCATGCTCTAAGGCAGTATCAGCTATAGCACGATATTCAACCTCAGTGCTCGAGCGATAGACAACATCCTGACGCTTGCTAAGCCAAGAAATGAGGGAGAAGCCCAGAAAAATATAGCATCATGTGGTATAGCAGCGTGTGTCAGGATCATCGGCCCATCCAGCATCAGAATAAGCCTGAAGAGAAAGTAATGAATCAGAACTGTATATTAATGATCGAGAAATAGTGTTTCGGAGATAACAAAACACATGAAGTAACGCCGCATAATGAACTGAGGTGGGAGCACTGACAACTTGACTGAGGACATGAATAGCCTGAGAAATATCTGGGAGTAGTTGAAAGATATATGAGAGAATCCACCAGTTCCCTATACCGCGTAGGTTGCAGTAATGGAGTTCCATCATCACGTCTGAGTTTGAGATGAAATTCCATAGGTGTGGGATGAGAGCGGATACAGACGCATCAGTATCACTCAGGATGGCACGGTCAAGAAGGTCATCAATGTACTTATGTTGAGACAGAAGATAGCCACGAGAGGAGTAGACAACCTCAATGTCAAAAAAATAACATAGAAAGCCTAGATCCTTCATTTTAAACTCAGACTGAATTCAGAGATGCAATAGCGACATGATCACTCTCGGTAATAACCATGTCATCAACATATAAAATGAGAAGCACAATACCCTGGGGAGTGGAGCGTCGAAACATCGCATAATCAATCATGCTCTGTGTATAACCAATAGATAGCAGAGATTGACGAAAACGCTCGTACCAAACGCGAGGCGCCTATTTTAAACCATAAAGAGCTCGTCGAAGTCTACCTACATGCCTAGGGGGAGAGTAATATCGAGAGGAGGCTGCATATAAATAACCTCAGAGAGATCACTATTCAGGAAGACACTTTTGACATCCATCTGATAGAGTGGCCACTGATGAACAACAATGAGAGCAAGAAGAGTGCGGATAGATGTCATTTTTTTACAGGGATAAAAGTCTCCTCATAATCAATATCATACTCATGTGTGAATCCCTGGGCAACAAGACAAGCCTTGTACCGTTCAACGGAACCATCAAATTTGGTCTTAATTTTGTATATCCATTTGCAACTTACTGGATTTGCAGCAGGTGGCAGGAAATAAAATCCCAAGTATGAGCTTGTTATGAATACAAAAGATAGAAGATAAGGTGAGTCTACCTGACGGGTCGAAAGTGAGTAATATTACCAGATTGGGTGGTTGCAAGAGGCATTGTTTTAAATATCGGTCGATATACAGGTATATCGGTTGAGATATCGGTATTTTATCTAAAATAATATAATAAGTGCAAAAATTTACCGGATATCGTTTTGGATCGGTATGGACTGATACATCGCCACGTGGCCGGTATATCGGCTGATATCCGAGATGAAATATCCGATTTATCGGCCGATATAGTTACTTATTTGGATAATAATTATTATTTTTTACTTGAGAGATTATTTTATTTTATTTTATGTTCATTGTGATATTTTAATGATGCATAATATTTGGATAATAACTTATTTCTTTTAATAATATCTTATATGTATTGACTATTGATATATCAACGGGTATTTAGTACCATGTCACTATATATCACCCGGTATCCGGTATATAATTTTACCAACCGGGATATCGCCGATATCTGATATTTAAAACACTGACAAGAGGTGTACCATTAGCAGTGTATATATAATGGAATCAGAAACATGTAAGCAGTCTGTAAGGACAGAATGATCAAAGATCATATGATGAGTAGTACTTGAGTCAAATATCTAAGGAGTAGAACCTCTAGAGGTGGCATGCATGGCAGTGAAATCAGGAGTTGAAGATTATCCAGTGATACCCAGGTACTGTGTAAGATACGATGCAATTTGTGAGAGCTGATCAGATGAGAGAGATGCTGCCGAGAGCTGCGGAGCTGATGCATGTGCAAAGGCAACAACGGATGACCTGGAAGCATATGGTTGATTCTTTCTCGTTTCTGACATGTGAAAATCACATGTCTAAGTTGTTTACAATATTGGCATGTAATTTGCTGAGACACGAATTTGTTGTCCTTGATTCACTGACCCACAAGACAATGACTCGTGATTTGGAGGGCCACGAGAAGCATACAGATGATATGGAGCAGCAAAAGCAGTGGCTGAGGAGGCTGACTGAACTGGAGAAGGCAATGTTGACAACATGCGAAGACGTGTTTCCTTAGAGGTGAACTATGCTTCGGTGAGACTAGGAAGCGGATGACAATGAAGAATACTGCCTCGTAATGCCTCAAACTCAGGACGTAGTTGCATGACAAAGTGGAACAGGTTCTGGCGATCTCTTTGCTTCTGATACTCGAGAGCAAAGACAGACATGAAAGTTGGAATAGGAACTTCCAAGGTTTGCGGTTCTTACCAATAACCTGAGAGTAAAGAGTAGAAGTCCTTAATGGAGCTCCCTCCTGCTTGGCCTTCTGAAGGGTCTGGCACAACTGATGCTATCGAGCAGCACCAGACTGAACAAACAACGACTTAGAGCTAGCCATTGCTCCCTGGATGAGGTCGAACGACCGATAGACAGTCGAATAGGAATGGAGACCAATCTCATAATATGCGCCGTTATTTTCTCGTCAGTGCGAACCCACTGATCCCGAGTAAGTGCTGATGTAGAAGAGTCGGATGGCGGAGTGACAGTAATTGTAGAGGAACCGGATGGTTTGACGGAGATAGCTGATGGGCATTTTAGAGTTTCCTGAACGTAACCCCAGATTCTGAAGGTACAAAGGTTATTTTGCATCGTGAGAGCACATACAGTATAATTCTCAGCATCTCAGAGTTGGACGTCGAGAACAGAAAAATTAAATAACCCTTTCGTATCCATGAGCACAATTAAAAATAATTGATTTCCTGATAAAAAAGGGCGGATCTTGGTCAAGGGCTTCTGATCAAAAGGAAATTGATTTCCTGATCAAAAAGAAATTGAAGTTGCTTCTGGTCAAAAGGGCGGATCTTGGTCAAGGGCTTCACTCGACGTCAAGGGCTTTGTTGCGATGGCGGCACGCTGATGACTGACAGTCGAATCCCAGACACAATGATGACTGTTGTCTGTGGCGGCGGCTGATTCGATCTCAACGCCGACCAAGTGAATCACAATAGACGAGAAGACGGAGAGGAGGAGGAGGAAGAAGATGACCAGGGACTCGCGGCATGGGAGCAGGCTTACGCCGACGAGAGATCAAGATCTGATCAAGGGTGTGGTGTCGTGCCGATAGGATCTGGTCTGGATCATGGGGATTCTCCTGGTCGCTTGGATGAGCGCGAGGAGGCCTGGATCGTGGGGGTTCGTCTGGATCGAATTCTCGGCGACGAGCGCAAGCAGGAGGCATGGATCGGATTCTCCTGGAGCAGCGCCTGGCGGCCTGGCGAGAGAGGGGCGACGATGACGAGTTTCTCGGGGTGTAATGCCGAGGGCGTGAGGTGGGGTTGCTGGCGATTGTGTGTGTGTGTGTGTGTGTGTGTGTGTGTGTGTGAGAGAGAGAGAGAGAGAGAGAGAGAGAGAGAGAGAGAGAGAGACGGTTGGGTTAAGACTGGGTTCCTAAGGAATTAGCTCTGATACCACGATAATTTCGAAAGAGTAATTTTTTGTATATTGATTCACCAAGCAATTACATCAATATATAATAGTGTGGAGAGATATATATAAGGAAGCTATACATGTCAGATACAATGTATATTAACAATATTAATGATTAGTTTTGCATATTATTTTCTCTTTTAAAGAGAACTACTACCTAGCTTTACCACTGTGGTACATGAGAATCTTGATTCTGGCCTATCAAATTTTTTTTGGAGATTATCTGTAATTTAATTGTAGATCTTTGTTAGTTTCCAATTATGCTTCTGCTTAAGTTTATGCTCACCAGTTTGTTCCTTTCATTCTTCTATCAGTTAATCTTGCCATACATGACTTAATTCTCGGGAGGGGCCTTTGTCACTATCAATGGAGTTTTCTGCTCTCATCAACTGTCAGATCTACTGCCCGATTGCAGGCAGCTGGTTTTTCCTTTTGCTAGTACTATTTCTACAGAATTTCCAGGGATCATTATCAGATTCCACATACTTAGTTGGGCTTGGCAGCTATGACATAACTGGACCGGCAGCTGATGTCAATATGATGGGATATGCTAATACTGAACAAATTGCTTCTGGAGTTCATTTCAGACTACAGGCTCGTGCATTTATTGTTGCTGAGCCTGGAGGCAACCGGGTAGCATTTGTGAATCTTGATGCATGCATGGCTTCTCAACTTGTCACTATTAAAGTGCTTGAAAGATTGAAGTCAAGGTAAAAAGACTTATATTCTTTTATCTCCTGTCTGATTTTCATTCTCATAATAGTCTTAAACATAAAAAGAAAAGATCTTGGTCAATTCACAAGCTTGAACTGAAGTGGTTTTAGTGTTCTTCAATTCTCAATTCATGCAATCCTATGACCACAACAAGAAGTCCTAAGGAGCTTGATATAGTGGTTTAAGGGACGAATTAAAGAGGATGGGGAGGTACAATGATTGAACCCTAGATAAGCATCCTGTTGGCTGGTCATTTGGCTGGCATTATCTGGGACAGCAGTTTGGCAGGTCATGTCTAAGAGTGATTTGCTATATATTATTTTGAACCTTGTTTTCTGAACAGGTTATTTGACAAGGCCTCCTTTATTATTTTAAACAAGATTGCTTAATTCTTCTGGGCAAGTTATACACCATTTAAAGCCATAGTTCTGTTCATTCATTTTCTCATACAATGATTACTGGCTCACTATAGCAGCAGATTACTTGTTTATTTAGTCCTTGTAATGTTTATGTTATCCATGTCATATAAAAGGAACACTTAATTCATCCACAAGCAGTACTGTTTGTGCATAAATCCGGAGTTTCTATTCTGCTCCTTTATTGTAGATGGTCCATCTTGCCTAGAGTACTAGTGAGATTAACAGTTTAGCCTCATCTTTGCCAGGTATGGTGACTTGTACAATGAGCAGAATGTTGCTATTAGTGGCACTCATACTCATGCTGGCCCTGGTGGCTACCTTCAATATGTTGTTTACATTATAACATCATTTGGATTTGTACGCCAGTCATTTGACGTCATTGTCAATGGCATTGAGAAAGCAATTATGCAAGCTCATGAAAACTTGAGTCCTGGGTCAATATCTGTGAATACGGGTAAGAGACACAATTCATAGTTTTGGTTCATTATATCTTCTTTGGTATGTTTTATTGTTCATTATATATTGTAATTGTGGCTTCTCATTCACTTACGCAGTTTATGTGTTATTGCCATTTATTCAAAACCATAGCAGTCTTCCCTCTAGGAGTTCTTAAAGATGGCAGATAGTAGTAGCCACATTGGCAGTTACAGGCAGGAGCTACAAAGATAACAAAAAATATTCTTTATAATAGAACAGTGGCATTTAGAGCAAGATTTGTTCTTTGGTTATTCTTCCATTATACATCTGAGAGACACCTTGACTTTGACTGAAACATGATCAAGAGAATTCTACAACATGGATATTCCTGTAACCATCTAGGTGTATTTAAAATACGAGGGTGGCTGACCTTACACTTCTGCACTGCCTGGTTGGAAACAATTTAGCTTGCTGAATGGATTATTTTTAAATTATTTCTGTGAATTACCAAAATGGATATGTGAGAATCAGAAAAGACGTCTTGATAAAATTGTAGACACAGGAACATTTTATACATTGTTAGATCTTATTGGCTTCTTTGATCAATTTTCGTTATTTCACATGGCTTCAGCTTTTTGTGAATCTTTCCAATGTAAGTACTTCTATTAAGTCACTAATGTTTAGAAATTGCTTGTGATACAAGTCAGTTAATTACCTCTCTATTTGTACTCCTTGTATTCCCCTTGATGCCTTTTTGTAAGTTAGAACTTAAAAGATATACGACACTAGCAGTTACTGGCTTGTTACAATTTAAGTCTATACCGACCATAAAATTTTCATTAATTATGAGCCATGCCCAGTTTTGTTGGATGGTTTCTAAGCTTTGTTTTCAGCTGAGAAAAATCCATATCTGGTTTTCCACTGTCCTAAGCTGCAGGATCTTCTGTTATAAAATTTAATTCTGGTTTCCAGGAGAACTCCTTGATGCTGGTGTAAACCGCAGCCCAAGTGCTTACCTCAACAATCCTGCTGAAGAGCGAAATAATTACAAGTATGATGTTGATAAAGAAATGACTCTGCTGAAGTTTGTTGATAGTAAATGGGGTCCAATAGGTAGTTTTAATTGGTTTGCAACTCATGGAACATCTATGAGTCGCACAAATTCCCTCGTAAGTGGAGATAACAAAGGAGCTGCTGCACGATTCATGGAGGACTGGTTCGAGCATAAGGCCAATAAACAAATTGACAGCACGGATGATGAAATTTTTGATACTAGCAGCAAAGGAAATGGTGTTCCACGAAGAATGTCGACTATAATATCCCGGCCGGATGACAACTGTAAGCTTCAATTAAAGATTGGTGCAAGAAATCTTCATAACAAAATGAAGAAAGATATTGTTTGTTGCATGCACCATGTATCTCATAATGTATTGCACAACCCATTTTTCTGCAGACGGTGTGTTTCAGCAGCGTGCATCATCCTTCAATGCTTCTGGTGGTAGGACAGTGGCAAGGTACTTGAGTGCCACTCGTCGTGTACGAAGTGCTTTTAGGCAGGGCGACGTGCCAAAATTTGTTTCTGCATTTTGTCAATCAAATTGTGGAGATGTAAGTCCAAATGTGCTAGGAACCTTCTGCATAGACACTGGACTTCCCTGTGATTTCAATCACAGCACCTGCAATGGGAAGAATGAACTGTGCTATGGGCGGGGGCCTGGGTAATAATTATGTGCATGCTTTGTCTTTTAATAGTTATTCTTTATAGCTTATGATATTGAGTTGTTTAAATTTTTTCACATGCAAGTTACCCTGACGAGTTTGAAAGTACCCGCATCATCGGACATAGGCAATACAGGAAAGCTGTGGAACTCTTTAATACAGCAACTGAGAACATAAAAGGGAAAGTTGAATATCGTCATGCTTACATAGATCTATCGCAGCTTGAGGTTTCCCTTCCTTCAAATGGTGCAGATCAAGAAGTGGTCAGAACGTGCCCTGCTGCAATGGGATTTGCTTTTGCAGCAGGAACAACAGATGGTCCTGGGGCCTTTGATTTCAAACAAGGGGATGACAAGGTTGCTTACAATGCATTCCTCATCATCCTTAAAGGTGAATAGTTAAGCAGTTGGTCATGATATACTTTAATCTATATCAGGGCAATCCATTCTGGAGACTGGTGAGGAACTTGCTGAAAAAACCAAGTAAAGAGCAAGAGGAATGTCACCATCCAAAGCCGATTTTACTTGATACTGGAGAGATGAAGGAACCATATGATTGGGCAGTAAGCTACATCCTCAATTTCTTTTCTGTTTCGATCCTTTAAATCTATAAATGATGCATGTTTCTCGTGTGCTGTTAGATGCTAATTCTCTCTCTTTATAAAGTTGTTCATTCACCTGTCAAATCAATCGGTAAAAAAATTGGAGTCAGATAGTGATCATCATGCAACAACAACAAATATATCATTCATAAGACGATTCAACTTATGAAAAAGGCCTTTACCTACCAGTTCATTATTTTCTCGCTCATGAAACAAGATGGCCATACTCCACTTTTCTACTTCGAAACACGTGTGCGCCTGGGTGCAGACTCACACATCAAACAAAGGCATTTCCAGGCGTAGCTTCAAGTAGGCAATTAATAGTTTGATACTTGTGCATATCTGGATGCCGTAATGAAAATGTGGCATATGATCACGCACACAGAAATTAAAATAACTAACTTACAAGAGCAGCAGCAGCAACATCATCAACAACTTTTAGTTCCTCAATTCCTGCTTGGCAGCTTGTGTAGAATGCTACATGTTCGTGCATGCCTGCGAACCAGTAGCTCACATCTTTTCAATTTTCTCGTGCAGTTCAACTACAGTTTGCATTACCTTTATCTGTGAGCTGCTACCTCCATACGTTAAGGAAATTGGATGAAATTTGTCCGAACATAACAATTACTATAACACCTTCTGGGTTTCAGCGGTAGGCTTGGTTTAATAAGAAGATATTTTCTCTCTTCTTTTATATTATTGTAGGAACATTATTATTATGAGCACAATTCTTATAATGCTTCCGTGTATGGAGAGAAATGAACGGAAAAGAGCAATTGCCCTTGTTCTGTAATAGATAGCCGAATAAGGTAGTACAGTGAAGACGGAAGATAAAGTTAACATGCTTTCATTCAAAGTTGAATTTTCATCATTATGTCTTGTAGATACATCCCTTGAATGATCACAACATTTACTTTTGTTCTACATTTCAAATGCCTCTCTTTACCAGCTTTCTTCATCATTAACCACCTCTTGCTGTTGCCCATGTTCCTCTCCCCAGCCTTCTATTCTTCCAATTCAGATCATCCGAATAGGACAGATGGTGATCCTCTGTGTGCCTGGAGGTATATATCTATTTGCGTTTTTCTTTTTTCTTCTTCCCTGTTTCTGTATATCAATGCACAAACAAAGCAATATCTCATTTCTTTGTTAGATAAATTTGTATGATGCAGTATCAAGATCTTTCACACACACATACTCTTTCCTATTATTATTTAATCATGGATATAAATACTTGTTAAAAGGAACTTAATGTTTTCTGAGTAGTACAGTCCAATCTTTTCCCTCCACTCTCTTCAGTCGAAATGTCTTCCACATAGCTCACCTGTCATGTGTGTTTCTCTCTTTCACAGAATTCACTACAATGTCTGGGAGGCGTTTACGCGACGCTGTAAGGACAGTACTTACAAGTAGTGGGAATGGAGAATTTGGTAGTGATGTTCATATTGTCGTTGCTGGACTGGCCAATTCTTATTCTCAATACGTGACCACCTATGAAGAGTATCAGATCCAAAGATACGAGGTATGTAGTTGGACACTTATTTTATTTTTTTTGTTATCAACAACAGAAAATCATTTTGACCCAGTAGCTTCCCAGAACTCAACTATGTAAGATGTAAGAATAAGTCAAATTGTGCCATATAAGATTTGGCAGAACTGCAACAATTTTGGTAGACTGTTTTAATAACTGTTTTATGCAGATAACCCCCTTGCTTTGCTGAATACTTGCTATTGTTGCCCCTATTGATAGAAAATTTTCTTCACTTTATGTTCCATTGCAAAGATGATGTCTTAGAATGCCACATTGCCCGTCTTTTAACTTTCTTCACCGCAGCCCCCTTTTCCCCCATTGTCAATAGCTTCCCCCTGGCGTATATTTTTTGGATGAAGCTGATAATTATGCAGCTCTTATATTAATTTAGTTGGCGACTATTTTTTTGGATGAAGCTGATAATTATGCATCTCTTATTTTAATTTAGTGAACATAATTATTTATTTATCTTTTCATGTTTAAAGCCGTATAATAGTTTTTCGAGATTCTGAGTTGTTTCAGAACGGATTGAGGTGATATAATGAAATTTCTCAGGGAGCATCAACTCTCTATGGTCCGCACACACTTAGCGCCTACATTCAGGAGTTTAAAAAGCTCGCTGCATCCCTTGTCAGCGGTCAGAAAGTCCCGGCAGGTCCACAGCCCCCGGATCTCTTGGACAAGCAAATCTGCCTTGTCCCTCCAGTCGTTGCAGATGCAACCCCATGGCGAGTCAAGTTTGGAGATGTCAGTGCCGATGTCCCTCGCAACTCAACCTACAGAAGAGGAGATATGGTGGCCGCCACATTTTGGTCTGCTTGCCCGAGAAACGATCTCATGACCGAAGGCACGTTTGCTCTCGTGGAATTCTTGGAGGCAGGGATACATGGGTTCCAGCTTACGACGACGATGATTTCTGCGTGCGATTCAAGTGGTCGAGGCCTTGGAAATTCAGCACTCGAAGCCACGCAGCCATAGAGTGGAGAATCCCTGAATCTGCTGTATCTGGTGTATATAGAATAAGGCATTTTGGTGCTTCGAAGAGTCTGTTTGGGTCGATTAAGCATTTCACCGGTGCTTCTAGTGCTTTTGTTGTCGTTTAGACGGCTGTATCTGTAAAATATCACAATGTATTTTAAAAATGAATAATATTTGTGTTGTTTTTATTAATATTTATGTTAAGTTGTGATGTCTAATTATTGCCTTGATGATTTGTCGTATTAGACAGAGTCATTAAACAAAATTACTTTGAGAACATCCTCTTGCAGATTCTGGAGCGAGGGCAGAACACTCCTCGTAAAGAGGTTGGGCGAGTTTGGAATTTCGGGGTGGGTGTAAGATTAGAGTCTAGATCCGGAGTAGCAGCTTGGAATCACTCTGAAGGAGCACTCCGAAACATCTAAGCTGAAGAGCACTCCGAAGTGACAACGCAGAGTAGCATCTCGGAGATGCATAGCAGATTCAGTCTGAAACCTTCGTCGTACAAACTGTTTGGTGATTTCATAACTTTTAACTCTAGTTTTTTTTTTTTTTTTTTTTCCATAAAACAAGATGTGTCATCGTTAGAGTCATGTGTGTGTCTGCCATTGTAAATATGGAATAGCTGTGAGGTTCTCTCTTCTTCTCCACAATATAGTAGATTTGCATCCGGTTTCGTGATTTTTTTTATTTGAATTTTTCACATAAAATTATAAAATTATGATGTGTTTGATTGTTTATTTTATTTGTGTTCTTTCTTCCCAATTCATTCCTTAGCAGCAATTTTGACGCGTACTACTGTCAAGAAGCCAGTACAAAACGTTTCACATTTTAATTTTCAGTCTTCCAGAATAACGATCAGGAAAGAAAGGGGCCAACGCTGGACCCGGCGACCCAGGCAACGGCCCAGGGCCCAAAAGCCATGGGCCTAAAAATTTTATTTAAACTCATATATAAGATATTTAAAAAAGACAAAGAAACAAAAAGCTCTATTTTTTTTATTCGTTATGATTATGTAACTTAAAGAAGATGACATATTTCGTTATGATTATGTAATTTTAAAAAGATGACATATTTTATATAATATTTTTTGATTAGATTGATATCTAGACATCTAAAGATTAGAAAAATAATATTTTTAGTTTTTGAATGTAATGTTTTGAGAATCGGGATATTTTTTTTTTTTTCCTCTACTATTTTGTCTCACCGGATTTTCACTAGGCAAAGTTTTAACGAGTCCCCAAAAAATTCTCCTTTATCTTTTTTAAACTCTTATAATTTTAATAAAAATAATTATTTTGATGAAGAAAAAATTTGCTTTGATGTAACTATGATTAATATATTTAGAGTCACAATTTAGAATTTTGTCTTGAGCATTAAATTTCCTTGGATGAATCCTGAAAAAGAAAGAGAGAGAAAAACAATTTGTACTGGCCGTGCTTTATATTTGTCGCCTTTTGTTCTTGCCTGGTAAACTTCTTCCGCATCTTCAACCTTAGGCGCCAAGTAGAAGCGGATGTGACGCGTATCAGCAATTTGGTGCTCGACAACCACCGGTATCTCAGAAGGCCGATGGTCACAGTTTCAGACAGTGGAACTACCTTCACGAATGAGTTCATATATATCTCAAGAGAGAAGTTGGGCTCACAGGCTCAGTGATCTTATATTTAGAGAGAGGTAGACTTGTGTTATTTCGAAAAAAATTTGAGATCAAATTTTCTCTCACTCAAATAAATCCTACGATGTCTGAATGCAATATCTACTTTGTTGAAGTTGATCAACATTATTTCGAGTAACTAAAAATTAAAAATCATGTATTTTGAATATTTTTTACTCACTCATCAATAGACGCAAAATGACCGGTCGAAATAATTAGATGATTAGTTTAACAGTATAAAATATTTGAAATCTAACAGAAATTGGTGTGTGAGGATTTTTGAACATTTAGACAAGTGGTCTGATTGAGAATTTGAAGGTGTAAGAACATAAACTTATGTTATTTTCAAATACAAGACGCCACAGAGATCTCTGATCCTTTGATTGAGATCGATCGACCGATGGTTGATTTGATGACAGAGACCGGGGAAAAGGGCCTCTTCCTTTTTGCCGCGAGCAGAGGAAACAAATTAAAAAAAAAAAAAAATCTTTTTCTTTTGTATTTTAGGAGACGGCGCTGACGCGATGGAAGTTGGAATTATTCTTTCTTGGACCAAATTTATTCCTTCCAGAATAAATGCGGTATACTCGAGCAGTGGAATGACAAAGAAATTGATCATGGGCCGGCAACTTCTGTCTTGTGATTGTATTTTCCTCATAAAAGAAAAAATTAAAAATTAAAAAAAAACTTTGATTGCTACTTGAATAGATCAAGTTGGTCGAAATAATAAACGAATATGTTCCATGCAAGAAGAGCACCGAAGGAATTGGTCCCTTCGTAGGCAAGGGTACAGATAATAGTGGGAATAAATCAATTTGGAATAGTTTTATTCTGTTTTGTGATCGAGATAGAGTTCAGCCCACCTTTACTCCTTTATTTTAGGTCCGGCCCAGTCAATAACAAGAAGCCCACTAACGCACATTACTCAAATCAACATAATAGATGAAGACGATAAATCACAATGATCAACATAAATTACCTTTTATAAGATAATAACAGATTATATGTGCTGGCTGAAAAACATAAACAAAAAATAAAATAAAAAAAATCTTGAAAATAAAAAAGAAAAGTTATCGAATAATATCAATGTTACATTTAGGCCCATTATGACCGGCCCAGACAATTTGGTGCGTCTCTTTATTATTATTGCTCGCAAGTCGCATCAGGACAAGCTCGCACGAGAAAACACTGATGCAGCGGGCCCCACAGAAAATTCATTCATCCTCAGAAAAAGCGATTATGACCCTGACGAGGATTCGCAGGACGCGGACCCGGACCCAATTGCTTCAAGAATTTCGAGCAAAAATCCAACAAACTTTCCATTTATAGGAGCTCTCCACATCTCTTGATTCTCTTCACTCGCCCCCCTCCTTTTCATTGACACTGGATCCCCACGCCACCCACCCACCACAAAACACCCCCTCGCTCCCTTCTATAAATAGCAATCCCATCATCTGAACCCTACACCCCCAATTTTCTCTCTCATTTCTCTCTGCATTTGTTGAATCTTTGGCGGCGGTCAGATCATGGTGGGAGGAGGTGATCATGGAGCGAAGATGGACATCTCGTTCGGCGGATTGTTCGCCAGCAGCGCAATCGCCGCTTGTTTCGCTGAGGTGTGTAATTTTCAGTAGAGATCTGTCGTTTTTTTTTTTTTTTCCGGTTTCTGTGAGTTAATTTTGGGTTGATTCGTGATTTTTTTGGTGAAATTTGAAGTTTCATGAAGTGGATCGTGGTGGCCAGTTGTAATCATTGGAATACATTGTTGGTTTTTTGACTTTCAGCTGATTGGAACAAGAAATATTTACTGTTAGCACAGTTCATTAGGCTATTGAAGTTCTCTTAATTTATAATCAATGACAGAAATTATGAAACTCCGTGTCATCATCGTCAATCAATGGAGCAAGAAATATTTATTTATTTAACTTTTCCGTAGTGTTTAACGTTTATTCTTCTGGTAGATCTTGGTTGTGCTTTCGTTTTTAAAATAATCAAATTAAGCAGATGTTATTTGTCACTTGCAGTGATACAGATTTAGTTCATTATACCTGCTGATTGTGTTATAGAATTGATGAGTGATGACACAAGGGATTGCTTTTTCAATGGAATTGGTAGCTACAGTGATGAATGGAAATTAGGGGAAATGGAAAAATAGATTTCATTCTTTAGCTCGGTTTTGTTATCATTATCGAATTGGCTGCAACTGCAGAGTGTCAGAGACTACATTGCCTAATTAATCTTAGAATATTTTGATTTGATATCCATTGTATATCATTACCTCTTTCATGACTCTACTGATGATGTGTTTAAAAGGAGAAGAGAAGACCTAGTTTTCTAGCAAAGATTTGGGGTGAAATGTACAAAACGCTCATTGATGTATATAAAAGATTATTGAAATGATGTGCATGTGCCAAAAGGCAATCTCCGCTGGAAATCCCAAAAAAAGGAAAAGCTTGTTTAGAAAGGTCCAGGAACTAGTTATGGTTCGTGATGATTCATGATAGTATCATGTAAATCTTCGAGAAAATTGCACAAAATTCCAGAAATGCTCCATATGTTTAGAGAATTCTATTAGCAGTAACAGGCTACCTAGTTATAGACTAAACAGTGGTTATCCTTTTTGGATCTATTGCAGATCTGCACCATTCCTTTGGACACTGCCAAAGTCAGGCTTCAACTGCAGAAGAAAGCAGTTTCCGAGGATGCAATGGCTTTACCCAAATACAGGGGACTGCTGGGAACTGTTGCTACTGTTGCCAGGGAAGAAGGATTAGTGGCACTTTGGAAAGGCATCATACCTGGACTACATCGTCAATGCATTTATGGAGGGTTAAGGATTGGACTGTATGACCCGGTAATTTCTAGCTGTCTCGTGATAGTTAGATGGATCACACTATTTATGTATTATAACACACAAATTTTGGATTACTGGCAGGTCAAATCCTTCTATGTTGGTGATAATTTTGTAGGAGATATTCCTTTAACCAAGAAAATACTTGCTGGGCTTACAACTGGTGAGTGCACTGGGTGGTAGAATGAGAATGGCACTTGTTTGTCAGTCTCATCTTGGGCATCAGTATTTTCAGTAATTACTCGAGTCACCATCTACCAGCGCCGAGAGACATTCTCGTCTGCTCACTATTATACTTTTTTCTCTCTATATGAAGTAAATTTTCTGTGAATTAATTAGGTGCACTAGCAATTGCGGTCGCAAATCCCACTGATCTGGTGAAAGTACGACTTCAAGCTGAAGGGAAGCTTCCACCTGGTGTTCCCAGACGTTACTCGGGAGCACTGAGTGCTTATTCTACAATATTCAAACAGGTTTTACTTTAAGACTTAAATGATCAATCATCTCTGTTTCGGTCAATTTAAAGTATTGCTGAACTTGTCCTATACCATACAGGAAGGACTGGGCGCCCTGTGGACAGGGATTGGTCCTAATGTTGCACGAAATGCTATTATAAATGCAGCAGAATTGGCCAGCTATGATCAAGTGAAACAGGTATATAACTCCCTATTGAAGGTTGCTTCTAGGAATGTTGGTGGTTTCTATTCCTTTGTTTATTTTATCGTTCTTCTTGTTTTCATATTTTCACTCCAACTAATACATATTAGTCTTGGTGCAGACCATACTTAAACTTCCAGGATTTTCGGACAATATTTTCACTCATCTTTTAGCTGGTCTTGGAGCTGGGTTTTTTGCTGTTTGTATTGGCTCCCCTGTTGATGTGGTAAAGTTTTATTCACCATCATTTCCGATGTTCTCCTTGTGAATCTGTTGAAAGATGAGTTGGCCAAATGACAGTATTCTCATTGTTCTCATTCTACTTGTATAAATTTCTCTTGGAAATGAGGATGCAAATTATGTCTCAATAACATGGTCCAAAGCCGTTTGTCACCATTCTTGAATTCTGTATGTTTCCTCCCGCCATTCAATTCGTTTTTCATGACAAGGTAAAAGAAGGTAGACATTGAACTATGAAGACTGTGAAGCACATCAATTCATGATCAACGCTTATATCGTCCGTTCCTTAACCACAGTCCTACTTCCCCACCTTGTTTCTTCTGTATGGCATTGTTCATACATGAATGTTATTTCCTTTTGCTAATGTGCTAGTTTTCAATATTCATTGAAATATAATATCATATCATCCCTATAATTTTATTTACGGAGTTTAAAGCTTAGTTCGTGCACTGTAGGAGAGTACATGACACACCCGATGGCAGTGCAGAACAGAAACTGTAGCATGTATACGTATTGTATACTGCTCCTGGTGAATCTTTTCATGTTCAGACTATGACTTATAGACTGTGGAATAATACATAAGCACAGCATGAAAAAAGAAAAAACATAGTTTACTAGTCATGAATATAGGTCCACCATAAGAGGTTTTCTAGTTTTTTTTTAAAAGTATGGTAGAGACATTCTACTTGAATATTGAAGGATATCCACCGTAAGAGGTCTTCTGGAAAGCAGCTTTAGTTTATTAGTCATGAATATAGGTCATTCTGTGCTTTAAAAGTTTCCGAGTTTTTTGCCTTCACATCTTCTGTAATATTTACAAATGAAGTCTCACAAGTTTCCCTGATTTGGAGAGCGCCTCTCGAGTTGACTACAAAAGATGTATTTCTCTACCATGAAAGAGCTAAAGGGGAATTGTTTCTCAGCAGTACATGCTATATCTGCAATATGTTCTATCCAAGTTTTTCCATTATGTTTTTTTTTTTAAAATTATAATAGATTAAATTTCGAAGAAGAATGTTATTGGAATATGGTACATTTCGTGTGAGTCGTGATACTTTGTTATGATTATGTTATGTGGTATGTTGATTGAGATCCTTGCCTTCTCATATAATATGATATATAGCATGCCTTCATATATTTGAGTATGTATGTTTTTTATCCGAATTTGCTACCTGAGCAAAATAAAAATGTTCATTCACAGGTAAAGTCAAGAATGATGGGAGACTCTACCTACAAAAGCACACTAGACTGTTTCATCAAGACACTGAAAAATGATGTATGTTCCTTTTTCCACCTCATTCCATTTTCATTTTTTGTCACAGGGAACTTGACGCAGTTTTGTACTCCAGACCGCTTTTTGTTGCATGCTGTATATTTCTTTTCTGATTACTTCACAGATTTTGTCATTTAACCTCTTATCAGTAGCTTTCTAGGTCTTCTGGTAGGAACAAAGTTCTCTTTGCTACTTTTTTGTGTTCTGTTTTTGAGGATGAGGTACATATCCACATGGAACATAAGTGTTTAATTCAGACTACAATGCTGCTTCGGATCATATAACTTTTAGAAGATGTTCCGTGAGTATATTTACTCACTATCTTAGCTAAGATTTCTCTTGAAAATCCAAGAATTGCTGAGTTTTTTGGAAATGTTGTTGTCTTCATGATTTTGAAGTTGTCAAAATTTGTGAATGAGCTTGACATGATTCCAAATCATCTGAGGAGTAAAAGTGAGAGAATATACTAGTGCATGCTTCGAATTATAATATATGGATGCTCGATGCTGATGAATGCACATTCATGTGCTTCCGTTCAGTGACTTTACCCAACAACTAATTAACTGCAATTTCCATCCAGTTTTGCCTGTTGATTTTATCCTTTGGCTTGAATGTTACTATAATGTTCCAACATTAGCTATAAGGTCCCATAAATTAGCTGGTTAATTTTTCTACTCTCTCGCGAGTATTATTATGACTTCTAAATATATCCTGTCAGGATTGTAATGCTGTGTAACAGCTTGTGCAAGTAAAACTGTAATGTCAGATTTCAGTTGATTATTTTTTGGAACTTTCTTGACTATATATGTATGTTTCTACACATGTTTTATGCACATCTCAGAGTACATTTGGTGGCATGTGGATGCATGAATGTTATGTGTGTTTTGAAACAATTTGGATATGCGTATATAATCAGCTATTAAGTATTAACAATTGCTGTCTGCAGGGACCTTTGGCTTTCTACAAAGGATTCATTCCAAATTTTGCTCGTCTGGGGTCATGGAATGTGATTATGTTTTTGACTCTGGAGCAGGTAACATGATGACCATCTTTCATTCATTAAAGTTAGATTTATATCTGCACAGCCTCTTTCTTTTCTCCATCTCCAGGGTCTAGCTTTCATGGCAGTTCTTGATACTCACACATGTCAATGAATTCATAATAGATGCGTGTGTGCATGCGTGCGTGTGTGCATGTGGTGTCATTGAATTCATTATAAATCTTTTTCTTGTCAATAACGGCTTTGGAGAACATTCAGATTATCATGTATTGTCTGAGAGAACTAGCTGCTGTTCCGGCCTAGTTGCTTGCTTAAGTATTTATTCTCAATTTCTTTCATAAAGAAAGAAAGCTCACACTATATAGAGAGAGAAAATGAGCATGAATTGATACTTGCTATTTCATGATTTCCCCTACATCACATTTAACGTTATTGTTGGTTTTGGCTGACAGGTTAAAAAACAGTTTGCCAGAGAAGTGCCTACTTAGACACATAAACGAGCAGTGAGGGATTTAGAGTGAGATGGAATAAAGTTTCCCCAAGGCGATTTTATTGGCCTATGGGATTTTGGCATTGGCCGTAGAGGTGCCATTACAATTCACAGTGCATTTTATTTTCGTAGAACTCTCGTTGTAAAACACTGGAAGTCTGTTACAATACTCATTAGATTTGAGTGACTTTCTTATAGTTATCCCAGTAATTTCTGGGAATACAAGTGCCAATCAGACACAATTGTTCTTCAATCTGAATTATTGAAAACCTTTCTTTTAATCCCATAGAGGTGCCATTGTACTTCATAGTGCATTTCAGTTTCATAGAGGCGCCATTGTGATTCATAGTTCATTTGATCTGACCCAACCCTTGATGTAAAACACTGGAAGTTTGCTGTGATTCTCATCAGGTTTGAGTGACGTTCTTATAGTTATTCCTGCAGTTTCTGGGGATTCAAGTGCTAATCTGATGTAATTGTTGTTCAATCTGCTGACTATATTATAAACCTCTTTTTTATTCTAAATAAATATTACACTGGAAAAGGAAGGGAAAACTATAATAATGGTGTGGTGCTTATTGATTCATCCGCTGAACAAAAGCCTGATCTACAAGTTTTCAGTGTCTGCTTTCAAGTACATCGAGCTATTATACTTCAAGTAGTTTGAAGCTGTTGTTCTTTGAAACCGAATAGCATTTCATTAAGGTTTGAAGCTGATATAGTCAGGCATCGAACTTTCTGAAACAATTCAACAGGCTAGCATAAAACACAATTCATGATGTTGGAATCAAGTGATTTCTGGAGTTTGAGAATTCAAGTATCATTGGTGGTGGTATTTTCAGTTGTGAACATTAGAAACTAATTGCTGCAAGTTGCAAGTTGCCATCGCAGTGTTGTTATTAACATTCTGGCTCACTGAAATTGTGGTGCTCGTGCTGCATACACGACTGATGCATGTAAACCTGGGATGTGAACTTCACTGAGAATCAACAGGAGGCGAAAGCACGCATAAGAGCAAAGGAGATGTGAAGTCAAATCATCATTTTCCTCAAGATGTGATCATCATAAGCTGTACTGTTCAGAGACTAAAATACAACCCTGCTCAGCTGCATTCAGTGGCATAAATTTCTGGTACAACTGCTGCCACTTACAACTCACAAGTAATATTAAGTTTACTGCAACTTAGAACTCACAAAAAAATGGAAGTTTAAATCCAACATTGGAAACTACCAAAAAATAAAAAGAAAAAAGAAGAAAGAACAAAGAAAAAAGCGGAAGAAAACCCTCAATTTCCCATCTTCTAACAAAACCAAGTCGTTCCCCAACTTCTGCAGTTAAAACGCGACATCTAATGCCACGGACAGCACACAAAACCTCAGAGCCGTGACAACCATGAGCGAAACCAATGAAGAGAAACCACTAGTGAAAATCTCAAGGTTGACTGTCCATAGACGAGACTCTCAACAATATCAGCTTTCCTTCATTTTCTCCAGAATCCACTCCTTGGCCTTGTCAAAACACTCTGCACATAATCTCTCATACATGTACAGCTTTACTAGAGCCAACATCAAATATCTGTCAATAATGTCTTCAAACTTCTCGTATAGCACAGGGAAGGTGAGCAAAATAGCAAGGCCTGCTAGGAAACAGAAAATGAAAAAAGAAAAGAAAAACCAATTAGTGATATGTTTATTGATCAAACCGAACAAGGCAAATTTAAAGAACTTGTCTTCCACGGAGAAATTTCATTCCTTATATAAAAAAGATAATAAAACACATAATATGTTACGAGTACAACATACTGGAGCAGGCGAATGAGAGAAAATCGATGCAACTCCCAACAACAGAAATCAGCAACAGGCACACGGCAACTCTGGAGAAAAGTTTTGGGTCCTTCCCAAGTGCGATATCATGGAAGACCGATAGTCCAGCATTCACCTGACAACGCACAAAAACTGCTACTTCACTTATGACTTCTATAGAGAGATTCAACTCCGGTATGGGTGGAGGTGGCCTGCATTCAAATTTGCTAACAGTTATTTTGGTACTTAATATTACAGCCATGCTCCTGATTTTAGAGCCCATTCACTGACCATTAAGTTGCAAATGGAAACTGAGCCAAATCTGTATTTTTATTTTTAATTTTATTTTCTTCAGATAACTGCATTTTTTTTAAAAAATTTCTCAAAATTTCCAGGTTCCTCGATCAAAGGGTTCAGAAAAGCTTATCCCCTCTAATTTGATTGGCCCATTAATTCTTCCAGAGAACTACATTCTGAATATACCTCCAATTCTTTGATTTCTGATTCCTTATTCATCCAATGTAGATATTGTTAATGTGAATTTAACCAGTTATCCATGATTGAGAATTACAAAGATCAGAACAAATAGAAAAGAGGAACAAGATCTAGAGAACCAACAAAACCATTACCTATTGAGAATTTCTGCGGACTTTGCCCACACGAAAAGAACGGAAAATAAGAGCAACAGAACATTAGAGACGAGCGAGAGCAGAGTATATCCAGACAGCTCGAACAACACCCAAGCAGCAAGCGCCCCCAGCAGTATCCCAACTGTCACATCTCTTCTCCTCCACAGTATCACATCTGCAACTGCTCGACAAAAGTTTCACACAATCAAGCATGAAGACGAGCTTAAATACTCCAAAGAAATCGAAATTACTTACTGAAACCGCCCCCGAGAATTTGGTGCACGGATCTTTGTCGGCCGAACAATCGAACCGGGGAACCCATTGAAGAAGAATTGGATTGGGATCAAAGAGAGGAGCAACAGTGATTTGGGAGAGCGATCGGTGTAAAGGGAGCTCTGTTTCTTTCTTTAATCTTTATTGGGTGCTGCTGTGCTGGAATTGGTAAAGGAAAGAAAAGTGGGGTCCTTTGGAGGAATCCCAGTACGGCCCCGACGAACCAAAACGAAATTATATTTATTCAATTTGTGGTGGGAAAATTCTCTCCAGATTGCGATGGGCTACCAGAGCACATGGAGAAAGTATATTTTTGATTAGGAGTACTGATATGATGTCGATCTAAGACTCTTAGATGTGAGAATCGATAAGTGGATAGAAAAGGGGGGCAGACACAGAAAATCTATTGTGGGTAACACAGAGAAACTTCTAGTATATGAGATGAACTAACACAAGGAGACTGATAGTGCAGTGAGATGGACTGGAAAAGCAAACTTCCTAGTGTAATGGGGTGCGTGCGCTCTGAGGGTTAGGGGCCTCAAGAAGGATAGTATATACACCTTACATGGATGTCGATGTAGTGGAGGAATTGATGCATCATTGTAACTACACAATCTGTACGTGTTTGATTTGTTATAACGGTCATGATTGCTGACGCTGATTGGATGGGAATGCATGTCGAGAGATCTGCCACTGTCCATAACTGTCTACGCGGATACGGGCGTTACACATTATGATCGTGGGGAACGATGGAGCTGCATAACTGTCGTCGGAAATCAAAGATGATATCTTGTTGGAGCGTCATGTCCAGAGCTGACGCTTTTGGAACAGGGAGGATCTCAGAGAAGAGAAGACTCAGAGGAGGTGAGAACTTCGGCGTGGCGAAATGCAATTCCGCATTTGAAAATATCTTCAGGATGAATTCTGTGAGCTGTGGATATCTTGGGGAACTCTTCGGTAGTTTGTGCAAGTGTCTTAGAGCGAGTCAAAATTGAAAAAGGGAACCAGAAGATGCCAAAAAATTGTCATTACTCTTTGAAGCTCTCTTTTTTTTTCGAATATAAAATAAAATAAAAGGAAATTAGGTGTTTGAACTGGGTCTCGCGCAAAGCAACTCTGTCACTTGTTCGCGCGTGCGGGAGAGGTGAGGAAAGCACCACCCACACCGTGTTTCGCTGTCCAATAACGACTCGCCGGTCCCACGTTCGAATAAAAGATAGGAAATGTGAAGAGAAAATGTAGATTTCCCCCTCCATTTTCAGAATAGAATTCTCTGATTGGAGAAAGAAGTTCAGCACAAATTGGCAATTAGAGAGTATATTTATTAGCAAAACAGGAGGAATAAACTATATAATGAGGCTAATGCTTGTTCTGAAAGTATCAACACCAGAATACAAAACCAGAGTCACAGCAGATAAAAATAAAAAATCTATCCAAAAAAATGAGTACCTAAGAAACAGAATCGTCAAAAAATGTAGCTGAGTTTCATTTCTTCTTAAAGATCCAGGAAATGTCACAATGTTTTTTATGAGATGATGTATAAATTAATGGGTTCTATGAAAGTACAATGAATGCACAATAAAAACATGAATGCTACAGAATGGCAAAGGATTCTGATACTCTAGAATGCTGTCTTTCAACATGGGCCCAGCGTCACTGATCCTTGCGATCCTCGGTCGATTCAGTTTGGAAAACTTCTGCAGGATCTGTCGAGATGTTAGCCACGGATTCACCAGCAGTTTACTGTCTGCGGCCTGAGGTTGGTTGCTGCCACTCTCATTTGCATTCTGTTCTGAGCTAGCAGCAGCAGGGCTCGATACATTGCCTGTACTTTGAATAGAGCCAGGACCTTTGCTGAAAGCAGATGCTATCTCGCTAGAAGCTACTGCAGCAGCATCCAGTTCTTCTGCCGACTTGCTCCTAGCCTCAATTGCAGGAGAGCCTGCTGAGGTGCCTTTATCGGGAACGCTGCTAGATCCAGTGGTGAAATTAGAGGTATCCATTAAGCTAGCAGCAATAGCAGCATTCAGATCATGCTCTTCCTGCGCTGCAAGTGCATCTGCCTCTGCAAGTGTACTTGCCCCGCTCATGAACTGGCCAGAATAAGCGTGGTTGGGATCTTGTCTCTGTGGATGCTCATTGCATGATTTTGTTATCCTCTGCGCATCTTCTGGTGTAAGCCATTGCCCAAAAGCATTGGATGATGGTATTGGGCAGTCCTTGGGGAAGTTGCCCCGAACCAGGAAAATGCTCCAGCCCGAGCCTCTGAGGGTATCAAGGAAGGCAGAGAGGTAGAACTTTGACAGATGCTCAGGAGCCGCATAGAGGCTGTTGAAGTTGTACCACTCTCCATTTACCTTCCGAATGCAGAACCAGTGATCGTGCAAGTGACAAATGAAAGCAATCTCCAGTTCCGGATCATAGTTTGACGCCTCTGCGACAGGGGAGTTGAACGGGATTACTTGCAGATCCCACACTCCTAGAGCCTTCTCTAAAACCTGCAAAGTCACCAAAAATGTTTTATGTCTATGTCAATGCTCATTATAGAGAGATCAATATATAGAGAGCAAGTATCAACAAGCGAGTAACATACCTAAAAGAAAAAGGGAAAGATCCAGTTTTCTGCATACAAAAGAAATAGTCTAACATTGGCCGGTACACAGTTATCAGTTATCTTGACTTAATTTGTAATCCGGGGCGGACCCAAATACCAGTCCAGTGTGGGCGGATGCCCACACTGGGTTTTATAAAATAATAGAATAGTAATACGGGTTGTAACTTTTTTGTATATAATCTCTTCCTTTTAGATTATTTTTACTAGCACAAAAAAACTTTTGAGCTCTAGCTCAAGTCGTAACTTATAAATCTAAGTTACTGAAGGTCACAAGTTCAAGTCTTGGTAGATGCAAAATTATTTTTTTATTTTTTTCTCTCTTATCATATTATATTTACGCTCACATTGAAATTCTTATTACATTTACGCTCACACTGGAAAAAAAAATCATGCGTTTGTCACTATTTGTAATAATGAAGGTGCCTAGTCTAAGAATGATCTCTTGAATTCTACTATTTCTATGCACAGCTTAAACAACACACAATAACAGATGCAGACATCTAAAATGTGGTTAGTCCTATAATCTAACAGATCAAAATCCGGATCAAAATCAATATGATAGCAGCTACTAAGTTTTATGCAGGCACACACGCACAAACACACACGAAGGGACATGCCAAAAAGAAACTTTCCGCATAGAATGAACATGAATCTCAGAAAATAATGTGCGCGCACACTGGATAGATACTTTCGCCTAGGAATGACTGAATGAGCATGCAAAGCCTCTCCGAGAAAATCACTTGTACGCACAACAAAATATAACTTTTTCGCATGGAAAGGAACATGCAAAACCTCTCATAAAAATGGCATGCATGGAAACACTATATAGAGGAGACAAAAATATTAGTCTTCAGTAACAAGGTTAGGACCGAGGAACTCAAGAACCTAGCTCTTTCCACCGTCTTGGGTAACAACTACACCCAAAAGCTGAAGCCCAAGGACTTATTGACTATTGACACCAGTCCAAACCATTGAAACTGGAGTAAGGCTACGCCCATGCAGGCTGCAAACCATAGAATAAATCCTTTTGGTAAGGAACTGAGAGCAGTTGTAAAGCTCCCAAAGCTGTGGGAGCTATATGGGTCAAATCCTAAACTTAGGAAGAAACTTGAAGAATACAATGCGTAGTTATGGTAATAACAATACAATACAACCGAATAGCAAGCACAACGATACAATAATTAAAGGAAAACTAGAATTTTACACAGCAAGAATACAACATGCATATCTACTATATTCATGAAGTTGTAGGTAATGTTCTATCATGAATTCAAATATCAGCGGATTCCAATATGTATCGCCAATATTTTATCAGGTTTTGAGGTATCCAATATAATACTACCCAATATAACACTAACCCTATAATATCGGCCGATATTTCCGATATTGATATTAAAAATCATTGGCCGATACCGACATTGATACCTAGATAAAACTATGGCTCTAACTATTACATGCACTATTAAATATAGAACAATTAAATAAAAACTAACCTGGGTACTGCAAAATAAGGTTCCAAGTCAACAAATCACAAGTTACCAAAATAGTCATATGCTTTATTAGGAAAGAAGGTATACTATCTAGTGTTCGAAAACTCGGCCGAGTCGGATACGACTCGACCGAGTCGGATCCGACTCGGCCCCCTCCGGTTTGACTCGGAGGCCCGAGTCAACAAAGGATCGCCGAGTCGACCCGGATCGGGTCCGACTCGGACCCGACTCGGGCGACTCGGCGCCCGTGACTCCCTTAAAACGCGCTGAGGGAGAGAGAGAGAGATCAGATCTGATCTCTCTCTCTCTCTCTCTCGCTCGCCGTCCCCCCGCGACGCCCTCGCCGTCCCCCCGCTTCGCCGTAGCCGTAGCCGTCGCCGTCGCCGTCGGTCTGCAGGTAAATTCTCCCTCTCCCCTCTCTCCCTCTCAGTCTCTCTCTCTCTCCCTCTCTCTGTGCCTCTCTCTCCCTCTCTTTCTCTGTCTCTCTCCCCCGCAGCGGCGAACTCTCTCTCTCTCTCCCCGCAGCGACTCTCTCTCCCGGCTCTCTCTCTCTCTCTCTGTCTCTCTCTCCGCAGCGACTCTCTCTCTCTCTCCGCAGTGACTCTCTCTCTGTCTGTCTCTCTCTCTCCCTCTGTATCTCTCCCTCTGTCGGACTCTCTCTCTCTCTCACTCTGTATCTCTCTCTCTGTTTGACTCTCTCTCTGTCTCTCTCTCCCCTCTCCCTCTCAATCTCTCTCCCCCTCTCTGTCTCTCTCTCTCCCTCTCCCTGTCAGTCTCTCTCTCTCTCTGTCGACTCTCTCTCTCACTCTGTACCTCTCTCTCTCTCTGTTTGACTCTCTCTGTCTCTCTCTCCCCCTCCTCTCAGTCTCTCTCCCCTCTCTGGTCTCTCTCTCTCCCTCTCTCTCCCCTCTCTCTCTCCTCCACTGTGTTCCCCTCTCTCCTCTGTCTCTAATTAATTTGCATTTAATGTCATTTAATTTAGTTTAGTTTAGGTAAAGTTAATTTAACTTAATTTAGGTTAATTTAATCTAATAAAGTTTTGTAATTAAGTTAGGTAATTTAATAATTTTATTGAAGTTAGGTAATTAAGTTAGTGTAGATTAATCTAGTATAAACTAGTTTAGTTTAATTTAATGTAGTTTCATTTAATTGAATTTAATTAATTTAAATTAGTTTAGTTAACTTAATTTAGGTTAATTTAATTTAATAAAGTTTTGTAATTAAGTTAGGTAATTTAATAATTTTATTGAAGTTAGGTAATTAAGTTAGTGTTGCTTAATCTAGTATAAACTAGTTTAGTTTAATTTAATGTAGTTTCATTTAATTGAGTTTAATTTAATGTTTTTTAATTTAGTTAATTTTAGTTTTAATTTAATTTAACAGATAATTTTTTTTAAATTTCAGTATGGCTCCAAAGCAACGCGATATTGGATGGGAACATGGTACCCCTGTTGGTGGAAGTAGAAAACTTGTGAAGTGCAATTATTGTGGGAAACAAGTCCATGGTGGTATCACTAGATTGAAGCAGCATATAGCACATGTACCCGGTCAGGTGGAAGGATGCTTGCGAGTATCAAAAGAGATATCTCAAATAATGAGACATCTTTCTGAAGGTAGTAAAGAAAGAGCGGCCATAAAATCTAAAAAATAGCGACTTATGACATCTTTAAGTGAGGAAGATTTCTATGATGTGACCGAAAAAGATTCTGATAATGAAATTGAAGAAGTTGATGGTTTAGAAGGAGTTGAAAGAAGACAACTGAAACAAGCTATGAAAGAAAGTCGTGAAATGGCTTGGAGATCGGCAGGAGTTGATATTGGTGGCAGTAGTTCACAGCCTTCAGGATCAGAGAGTAACCGGGGATTGCGTCGGAGTATGACTATAAGAGAAGCTGAAATTCCAGCTCGTGGTATTGATCCTTACATGTTCCCAACAAAACAGAAATCAATCAAAAGCATGTTCTCAACTGAGAATATGAAAAAAGTTGAGAAATTCGTGGCGAAGTTCTTTCACTACAATGCAATACCATTCAATGCAGCTGATAGTGGTCTTTACTACCAAGCCATGATTAATACTATTGCGGAGGCAGGTCCAGGTGTAAAGGCCCTACAGGGTACCAGATTGGCAATCTCTATTTAGAGGAGGAAGTGAAAGAAATTGGAGTATATATTGCTTCAATAAAAACAAAATGGCCGCAGTATGGTTGCACAATCATGTGTGATGGATGGAGTTCTCATAATAGAAAGCCTATTGTTAATTTCATGATTTATTGTGATAGAAGCATGATCTACCATACTTCTGTTGATACCACTAATATCTCGAAGACTGCTGAGTATATATTCTCGCTAATGGATAAAGTTGTTGATGAAGTTGGCGAAGAAAATATCGTGCAGGTTGTAACAGATAATGAGGCAAGTTTCAAAGCAGCTAGTCACATGTTAATGGAGAAGAGAAAATATTTGTTTTGGTCTCCCTGTGCAGCACATTGCATTGATTTGATGCTTGAAGATATTGGCTCTTTGAAATCAGTCAAGGAGACATTGGATGATGCTAAGGTGATCACATCATTCATTTACAATAGCCTCAAAGTGGTGAATTTAATGAAGCTATATACCAAAGATAGAGATTTGTTGAGACCAGATATAACACGGTTTGCCACCGAGTTTATTTCTATTGAAAGCCTTATTCGCTATGAGCAAGATTTGAAAAGAATGTGCACGACTACCGAATGGCGTGAATTCAACAAGGAAAGGAGTAGAAGAAGTGTGCGAGATAAGGTTTCTAATCTCATTCTGACTGACCGGTTTTGGAAGAAGGCAAGAGAGGTCCAAAACATTATGGATCCTCTTGCTAGAGTCTTGAAGATAGTGGACCAGGACAAGAAACCTACACTATCCATTATATATGAAGCTATGGATAGAGCAAAATTGGCTATAAAGGTCTCAAATAAGAACTGGAAGAAGTACTGAGACATCATTGATAGAAGATGGGAGGGACAATTGCATAGACACTTGCATGCTGCTGGTAATTCATTTGCCTAGAAATCATATTTGTTGACTAGAAATTGAAACTGTCATATCATAACAATCGTTTGCTTACATTATTGCAGCATATTTTTTAAATCCAGCACTCCAATATTCAAAAAACTTTTCTACACATCCAGAAGTGAGATATGGATTAAAAGAGGTCATTAAAAGATTGGAGCCAGATTTGACTAAACAAGCAAGAGCTATTAATGAGGTAATAATAATTTATTTATTTCATCGATATAATGTTATGCAAATATTAACACTTGTGATGTGCATTCTCACAGATAAAATTATTTGTGGATGGAGTTGGAGAATTTGGAAGCTCACTAACTAGAAGACCAGTGCAACAATCTCTTCCAGCTGATTGGTGGATTAATTATGACGAAGAAGCTCCCAATCTGCAGAAAATTGCCATCAAAGTCTTAAGCCAAACATGTTCTTCATCGGGTTGTGAAAGAAATTGGAGCACGTGGTCGCTAATTCATACAAAACTGCGCAACCGGTTGGCAATGAAAAAGTTGCATAAACTAGTATTTGTGCATTACAATATGCGGTTGCGAGTAAGAAACTTAACATGCAAAAGCGACACTGATGATTATTACAACCCAATTGATCTGAACAATATTTTCAATGATGATGATATTTTGGATGAGTGGATTCGTGAGGGAGAACAGCCGATGTTACCACCAGATGACTTAGGTTGGTTAGATGAAGGTATTTGTCATACTGACGAAAGTGGCAGTGATGATGGTGATGGCGGTGATGATGACAGCGGTGATGGTGGTGGCGATGGCGGTGGTGAGGGTGATGGCGGCGGTGATGTTGAAGAGACTCATGGTGTTGGTGAAAGCCAACGAGATGATGCTTTAACATGGGATTCAGAATATTATACCACACAAGATACAGATCATGGAGGCCGGGCGGAGATTTCACAACAGCGTAGGCATTTGGATCGGTTGGTCGAATTCAGTTCTAGCGATGATTATTCGAGTGGACATGATAACTACTCACATGGTCATCATAGTCTTGAAGGCCATTTACAGGGGTTGGGTTTGACATCTGGCCAATATTCTGGCACTGATTATTCTAGCACTGGTGAATACTCTACTAGCAGCACTGAATATCGAGGTTTTGGGTATTATCACCATGGAGCTGATATTGCACAACCCCTACCGCCATATTACTCTGATAGTGGATCCTCTAGTCAATCATCTCAGCCTACAGGATCTCACCCACAAACATATCATTATCCTTATGGAAACTATATGCCTGGTTTCTATACTTATCGCGGGCCAGATGATAATGATGATTTGGAGACTCCTCGTAATTCAATGTGGAAATGACTATATTAGCAGGTACTTATGAATTATTTTGTGCAATTTACTATATTATGCATGTATTTTGATATTTTTCTACCGACGACGCTTGTATTTATACTTTCACGTTATGTTTTGAGTGTTAGGTGATATGTTTTAAATATGTGATGCATGAATTGGATGTTTACATTTTTTTATGATTTGTCATGATTTTTTCATAATTTTTTTGGCGTTCTATGTAGCGTTTTGCGCGAATCGTCCGAGTCCGATCCGAGTCGCCGAGACCGATCCGTCTCGGTGCCGGCCGAGTCGGCGGCCGAGACCGAGACTTTGAACCATGATACTATCCAAATGCATTCGTGATTAAACTTAACTAATTAAGATATTAACTTCTTGGTATTGGATACATCTCCGACGCATTTGCTACATGTTATGAATTTGATGATACACCAAAAGGAGTATCCGACACGCATCCACGAGTCTCGGGTCTGTGATATGCTATAAATTAGATGATGCACCGAGAGGAGTATCCGACACACATCCATAAGTAGAGAAGGATCCAAGTGTCTGTCGGTACATGTCATCTACTGAATTATCTTTGTTTTGTAGCTTACAAGAGGTGTCTCCACATGGGCTACACCTCTTCCTAAAAGAATAAGCATTGTCCTTGTGGTTTGGGGAGGGAATTTCATCATAAATTCATAATAGCCTTGCTTTGGTCAATCATAACTACAAAAAGGCTTTACTTTTGTTTTTGCCATATGTGCATTTGCCCATGATCTGGTATGCCTATTTTTTAAGAAAGCTTTCTTGTGAAAGTACCAGTAAGTGAACTACAAATCCTTTGTCATTGAAGACATTTTTTCCCTTAAATGTCTCAACATGATAGCTTACACAGCAAGCAATTCCATGAAACACTATCTTCGAAGTATTAGCTTTCTGACCATGCCACCAATGCAAATAACGCGCATTAATAGCTTCCAACACAAGTCTTTTTATGAAACGTTACTTTTGAATTATTATTTGCTTGACCTAATACTATATTCTAGTAACGAAGTCCATATAAAGAATAGCTAGTGCCAATCTCTCACAATGATAGCTCACACAATAGGTCTTTCCATGAGACATTTTCATGTATTTGTTGTTTGACAAGTTTTTGTTTGACCTATTTCTACATGTGAATACTGCAAGATATAACAAGCACTAATACCAAATGGAAAAGCTAATCGGAGGAGAAATTAAAATAAACGAACATCATGGAGGAAACTTCTGCAAAAGAATTCTGATAGTCGTTGCATGTCATACTAGGACTCAGCATTTCACATAAACAATACCAACCTCAATCTAGAAGCAACTGGCTACGATTTCAGACAACCTCTGCCTATCAGGAGAAATTAACAAAAAATACGGCAGCCATAGATGAAAGTTCTAAAAAAATCTGACACTGGTCACATAGCATATCAGACACAGCATTTCCCACAAATCAAAACTGGCCACTAAGATCAACTCAAAAGCAACTCAGTATGAACATAAACAATCTCCGAGTAGCAATTTCACAGTTGCTAAAAGGCAAACACAGGTCATACTAGTCAGATCCATGCTTCGTAAGTAAAGCCCCGGGCAAAAAGTTGTAAGTCAAGTTCAACTTTCCCTTAGGATGGCATGGTAATTTACCAGATCAATCATCATTTAACTCAGTGCATTCTATGTACCTATATAACTGCTAAAGAGCTGAGCAGGACCCTTTTGTGTATGATTTTCCCTTTCCTCTTCATGATGGTACTCATGATCTACAAGAATTTGTTATTATATGAATGCCAAAGATCACGTATGAGGGCCTTTATAGATACTCAATTAAATTTCTATCTTTTACTAATAATAACAAAATATCAATAAGAAACTACGCACATAACACTCCTACATTCCTTATAAAGATGGCATTGATCATTCAACTTTCAAACAACACAAGCTTTAAGATTAGCATCTTCTGCTCCATACAAGACATTAAGTGTACATCTACTACTCGCATAGGAAGAACATAAGACAGAGCTAAGAAAGTCTCCACTCATATAGCCATATATGTCAGTCTCCATGGATTGATGAATGCTTATAGGATCCTAGTTATCCAAACAAAAGAAGAAAAGTAATTTCGCCTTTGTTCTTCCAAACAATAGAGAAATCCTAGTTTCCAATACAGTAATATAATCAATTATTAGACTGATGCATGGTTGTGGGGATCAAGACCATCCATCAAAAAAGTTTTCTCTTCTCATTCCAACCAATACGGATATCCTAGCCCTCAGCATGGTACAACAATAACAAAGCCCTGATGAATCCCCTTCTTCCATTCAACACTATTAAGGGTCATCTCCTTGGTTAAATTAATAGCTAAGATGTGTTTGTTAATTTTCCGCCATCCACGTTCGTGCAGGCCTACCTCTAGTCCTCGTGTCTCCATTAACTATTCTACTATTACTCTGCGTAGAATACTTATCATCTTATTGGACTCCATTGCACATGACCATATTATCTAAATCGGCTCTCCCTCGTCTTATCTCAGTTGAAGATACCTTAAACTTTTTCACCTATAGTCATTTCTTATCCTATCTTCTCACACATTGGCATTCATCCATATCAACATTGTCAATTTTTTGACATGTTTCTAATTGCCCAGGATTATGACCCATAACTATTGCTAGTCGTATAGCCTTCTTAAATTCCTTGGCATCGTAATATAGTAATTAGTCTATGGTACTTCATAAATAGAGCGGAATTTACAAGGAAGAGTCTTTATCTATTTCACAGAAAAGAGAGATGATGATTCCAATTTCCTCCCTCCCTCCTCTACATGCCCATGCTCACATGAGCACAAGCATGCACGAGTGTGTATATCATTACTCAGAGGTAAACATGCATTAAGATTGGCTTGAAAGTTCCATACTAATAGAAGTTTGAAGTTCTAAGAACAAGATTTTTATGAAGAAATGAATGTATAAGAGTCTAACACAATGGTCACATGTCGACCTGGCTCATATGTAATTAGGTCCAAGAGTCGGAACCAGTAAGGAGGGATTTTTCAAGAGAAAACTTTGCCTTTCCTGCTATGAAGGTTTTCCTACTTCAAAAGAAAAATAATCTATAATGAAGTACTTTTTTCTCGAAATGATTTTATGCCGCATCAATAGTATTTTATTATTAAGCATCAAGTTATATCAATTAACTTCTTAAATGCTTCTTGAATAGTTTTAAGCATTTCTTAACTAACAAGGAACAGAAAAAAAATTAAAAATGAAATATTAACTTTTTTTTTTTTCAAATGGAGAGTGAGATGGGTTAAAATGAAAAGCAATTTGAGCTCATGAAACATGAAGCGAGAAAGTTGACTTAGCCTCACTCCTTGCTCCCCGAGTCAAAGCTACTTCAACCTGGGGTCAATCTGTGTGTGTGTTGGGTTTTTTTTTTTTTTGAGGGGGGAGGGGGGTTGTCTTCTGAAAGAGCTAATCTTATCTCAAAGATTTGCTACATTATTGGGTACCATGGTAGGAATGTTATAATTGGGTTTTTCCCTGGGCTATCACTTTCTATAAGGGCCAAATTGGATCAGATTTGAATAGAACCATTATCTCCAACTTAGTATGTGTGAACTAAGTTTTGGATAGCAAAATACTGAACATAGATTTACAGTCATCATGTTGGAAGGAAGAAATGTATATCCTACTTTTCTAACCTTTTATCCCCCTAATAGGCTATTATTTTCTTCTCAAAACTTTTAAAGACTAAAGATATCCACTATGAGCTCAGAAGAAAATTGTGATATACGCGTATTTATTTGAATCTTCATACCATTAAACGAAATGAATAACCTTATTGTTTCTGAACTCGAAGTGTTGTGTATACAAAGGGCTCAAATTGATTTGTTTGAATTTGTTAGATTGCAAGAGACATGACCATAGATCATAAAATCCAATCAGATCCCTGATCCAGTGTCTGATCGCCTTGAAAAGGCCTCATATGGTTGATCATATGTACATCATGTGTTGGGATGTTGTCTTATTTTCAAGAAGAGATGATGGTAAAGAAGATCCAATCGAATTGGAGAAGAAAAAAAAACTTAGAAAAAGAAGCAAATCTAGAAAAATGTGTGAAAGTCGACAGGTTTGTTGACTGCACACAATGGGCGGTCAACAAGAAGAGATGATGATGGTAAAGATCATATGTTTGTTGATCATATGTACATCATGTGTTGGGATGTTGCTTTGTTTTCAAGAAGAGATGATGATAAAAAAGATCCAATCGAATTGGAGAAGAAAAAACTTAGAAAAAGAAGCAAATCTAGAAAAATGTGTGGAGATTGACAGGTTTGTTGACTGCACACAGTGGTTGGTCGACAGGCTTGTCAATCACAATCAACAAGAGAGGCAACTCAGTTCATATTTTTTGACATGCCTTCAAGCCTGTCGACAGCCCAAGCTGGGCTGGCGACAACCAGTAGCCCAGAGGATGCATGTCCTCTTTTTTTAGCTTGTTCAGATTTTTTTCTGGTGGAGTTTTAATAGAAGTCGGTTCTTATTCAATGAAAATTTGATTCTAAAGTTTAAAGGGTTTAAAATTGTTCTAGATCAAAAAAAATAACTCTTACAAGTATTGATCAATTTTTTCAAGCATCTGATGGCCAAGATCATCTCATAGTTCGAATAGAATTTGTATTACAAAACTCTATAAATAAAGATTGTAACCTAGCAGGCTAGCACTTTGTAACACAAGAAGAATAAAGGAGCCAATGTAAAAGAGGAGTAGGTGACAGTGCATAGAGAGAATGTATACTCTTGTAATCTTATGGGATTTAAGGGGAAGGCAAATACTCGTGTGGGAATCAAGAGGAAGGTTAGATTTTTTTGTACCAAATTTATTAATAAAACTCTCTTAAGTTCTCTCCCCATAGACGTAGGATAAGTTTGAGCCGAATCACGTTAAATTCTCGTGTTCTTTTCTACTCTTTTATCTTGGTATTGCTAGTTTGCTCTACAATAATTTTCTTTTGCAAGTATTACATATTGCCGCGGTCCGCAACTTTGATCACGGTCTTGGGCATGCACAAAGTTGGTGTCATAACCTGATTGTTGGTATGGTCCCAACAATTGATGACAAAGCAGTCGTGTCACAACATCATGAACCACAAGATTCAAGGTTTGTTTTAGGGTAAAATATTATTAACGAAGAATTTATAATAGAATGAAGTTTGTTATTTCATCCACCTGCTTATAGGTCGTATACTACTCCAATAAATAATTTTGCAAATATTAGAACAAAACTGTTATATACTCTTTTGACCACAAAAAGAAGGATTCCAATTAGTTTATCCAATATTGATATCTTTTAGTTGCCTCTACAGGCTATGCAATAAATATCTTAGTGTACCATTGACTTGTTCATGGCCTTTCACATCAGCCCGGTCATTATGCGGCATTACTCGCAGTATTGAAGAAACATACCAGCTGCTATATCATCATGTCTCACATGAAACACTATGCAGACTTTCCTGGAGATTTTGTGCATTTGATCCTTGTTGTGTTTCCTTGTCTTAAAGTTGTTTATGCTAAAACCAGTAGATAATTGGTCTTAGGGCAGTGCTTCATAATCTAGTGACATGTCATGGATGCCTTGGATATAAAAGTCATTTCTTGACTAACTTCTGCAACTTCAAGCTAGTCCTAGCGCTTACTCTTAACAAGTCCCATGGTCCTTTCCCCAGTCATGTTACCAAGAAAAATACCATCAAGGTGTGATTACAAAAGGAGCGATCTAGGACAGCACAGGGATCAACCCTTCCATGAAAAGTCATTAATTCTAAGAACACCTAATTCATGACATAAATATACGAGAAGTGTTCAAGGATGATATCATCACCTTCACGAGTTAGAAATGAGAGTTATTCATGTATCCTCTAACCAGATACTTCTTTGCTTGTAGCCCTAATTAAATACAACACGTCCCAAAAGCTTCACCTTAAAGGGATTTATCAGAGAAAAGATGAGATCAACCCATAATTGGTTCAATTTATTGAGAATCTATTGCGCTTGACTATAATTGATTATATCAATGCACACAATGCTCGTGCATGGACTACTTTCTCCTAAAGTGACCAATGTATTCTATACATGACCCAACTAAACTGCTACCTTTGGACGGGTCGACCAAAAAAAACATAACAGGGGTGCATTAATTTTAGTAGACAGACAAAACAGCCAACTAAGATATAGAAGTCATGATATAACTATCAATAAAATTTAAAACAAAACAATTCCTCTCCAACTTCAGAGCTGGTTCACAATCGCAATCATGACCAATTTAATGTTCTCCATCATTAAGCTTTGCATGTACATGAAGCAATCCGTATCCTTATCTCATTCCTCTATATAAGATAAGATGATTTATGAAAAGCACTTAAACGTGAATATCATACACCAAGCAAGTTGGTAAATTAATTGCAGCTCTTGGATTTATCAGCAAACATGCAAGTGTTATAATTAGCATCCAGAAACTGTCAAATATTTAATACAAAAGTCATTTACTATTTTTATTTAAGACGCCTCTTAACTTGCCATTTGAAGGAAGGACCAATATGCAGAAGAAGTACTACAAATACTGATGATAGAAACAGGTCAATATCAAGATCAAGTTAGCTAGGCAGTGCAATATCAGTTAATTAAGTCCACATATTTACAAAAGAAAAATTATAAATATGGTCTCAAGCCGATCTTCCTAGTCCTTTTACTGTATAAATTCATTAAAGAAAAAAATAAACCCACTACCAGAATTGATTAGAATTGGCTAAATTGCGGGGTAATATTGATACACTAAAACGTTGACGTCTGAATTGATGAGTTACCAACATAATTAACAGGAGACGCACATGTAAAAAGCTGCTACCTCACTTGAAGCCTAAGATCTACACCTAAAATATAAGAAGATCAACAGCTCTCATCAGAGGACTTTGAAAAAGTTTCCTCTTTTGGCATTTTTTTCCTATTTATAGTCCCTTTATTCATTTTTATGTGATAGTTTCCCATGCATATAACGAGTTCACCGTTTAGTTACCAATTATTCAATAAGGAAGCAAGAAATCTACAAATTCAATTCATCCCTTTGACTCGAGGAATTCTTCAAGTTAGAATTTAACTAATAAAACTCACAAAGACAAAGTTTTTCTACTAAATCTTCAGGTATCTCTCGAGTAATTCATCAAACTAACGCATGCATAGCATTAGTTCGACTGTCCATCTAATAAAACCACTGATCAACAACCTAGAATTAGAGTTTAGCTCCTCCAACCCTAAAATTCTCTTAGAACCAAAGCCGAACCGAATAGTGAAAGAGCAAGAGTCCACAAAAAAGGGGAGGGAAAAAAAAAAAAAAACCTAACCTGGATGCTGAAATCGCCGCCCATGGACACATTGTGGGAGTCCTCCATCATGAAATCCCCCGACAAGCCGCCCTGGTTCATCATCTGCCGCTCGGTCTGGTCGAGATGGTCGAGCGGAGGCGAGCGCGGCGAGATCGATCTCGGAGAAGAAAGGCCCTTGCAAGACCGTGTTCACGCAGTGTACGGCGCAGAGCTTGGACTCCTGCACCTCGTGGTACAGCAACCCGCCATTGCTAGGCCACTCCATCGATCGGTGTCCTAAGATTGAAACCCTAGAAAAATCGAAGAAGCGGCGGTGGCGGCGTCTTTTAAATTGATAAGTCTGGGGAGAATTAGGAAGCAGGAGCAGGAGAAGCAAGCAAGAAGAAACTTTGTTGGTTGAGCTTCCTTTCGAGTTAACGGTTGTCTACGTGGAAAGTCCGTGAGATGCGGTGTCGACAGAAGCGCTGATAAGGATTCCCCTTCCCCAAAAAAAAAAGAGAATACTATCAGTTCTATTGTTTAATTAAAACTCACGGCAGATTGTTTTCTTTTGTAATTCTTTCATAATTTATTTCTGCTCATTTATAATTTTGCATGTCTATTTTTTCTCTTTCTCGTCTTTACTTTTTCTGCCCTCCTCTCTTTCATGTCGTTATTGTGCCGTCGCTTTCCTACTACCCGACGGCAATACACTAATAATAATATTTATGAATTCCCTTAGCACGTCGAACACCCAAAATTTCATTCTAATTCCAAATCCTAATGAGCTTCTTATTACTTTATAGAGTGATTATTATCACTGTGCAAGCACTTATAGAGTTACTGTAAAAGCACATATATAGAGTGATTATGGACGGTTAGATCATTCATCATAAATCTTTATTTTTTTATTAAGAAAAATAAAATCTCAATTAAAAGAAAATTTCAAGTTTATTGAGTTATTGTTATGAAGAATTATTACGTCGGTTGATTAAAAAAAACCCTAATTAAAATGAAATTCTAAAACAAACAAACTCTTGATTAAAATTAAAAAAAACCCAATTAAAAGTTCTTTTATGCAATCACAAATTTTAAAAAAAAATAACCAGTTTATTCATTTTTTATATCTTGCCATATAAAAAAAAAGTGAGTTCTATTTTTTTTAAAACTGACTCTTAAATTTATTTTATTCAATATCCTAAGATATAAGAGAGGAAAAGATAAAAATAGACTACTCCTAAGATCCAAACTCTTACTTGTTTTCGGTATGTTGCAAATAAAAAAAATTAATGACTCTTATCTAAATCCTACTCTTCTATTATCTCATCTTTTCTTTTCAATTTTCTCTTTCTGTTATTTGTTTTATGAAAAATACCTCAAAGTTTACCATATTAAAGTTTAATACTATGTAGTTTCTCTCTCTCATGTTTCATACCTCGTAAAATTTCAAAAAAGAAAAAGTATTAACTGTGTTGATTTCTCACATGCGCATTTAATGGGTTGTTTGGATTGAACATGAAATCAAGAAATTACGGTGATCAAATCGCGACGCTTTCAAGAACACGCAGACCCTGGTGTCACAAGGTTGTTTGGATTGAATCTAAAAAACTGATTTATGTGACTCTACCACATCACCTAAGAATTCTCGACAGGATTACTGTAGCTACAGTGATTCCGCATGATTTCCTTTCCCATCGTTGCTGAAATCAAAAATAGGTTTTAGTAGGGACCAACTCATCATGATTTTTGCCAACAGTGATGAGCCAAACACATAGTTAAAAAATTGCTGATGCGAAGACTGCTATAATGTTTTCATAAAGACTTTTCCTGCTAGAAAACAGGCTCATAAAATCACAGAGGTTTTAAGTCAGCGCGTGATGAAATGGGAGATAGGTCATCTCAGCGAAATGTACGGAAATGTACGGACGGCGTAAATTTTACTCGTCTCTGAAAATGCTCAACCAAATAACAATTCAAAAATGATGAGTTGGAATTGATTTATCAGGATGAACAATGTTCCCTGGCGGGATTTTCGCACGAACAAACATGCCATGAGTAGCTAAAAAGTGACGGCTAAGGCGAGGTGTTTCGTTGATCTATGATTTGACGAGCGCAAATTGAAAATTCAAAGCTCGATGAGAGGCTCAAATTTTCTCTCGTGTATTATTACATTTAAAAACAGCGAAAATTAAACAACTTGGGCCTTGGAGGTGGCGCTGGAAAACCGACCAAAAGAAAATTGGGTTATGAACCAAAATTCAAAAATTAGTAGGCCGGATCAATTAGAAAATGGGCCTTTAAGAAGCTTAGGCTTGGGCCTGACAATTTTGTATATAATGCTACCATGGGGGAGCAAAAGATGCCCAAAATTTGTGTGGGGTGTGGGGATTGTCCGCCTACTTTCCAACGGTCAATTCATTTCTTAGTAGCACGGCCACCTGCCCCTCGACACATCTGTTGGTTGTCGTAACTGGCCGTAATTCATAGTTATAATTGGTAAAGTCTTTTACAATTGTAAATGAGTTACATGTATGTAAATTTTACGGTGTTTGGTTGGTAATATAAATTATAAAGTGGGAAAGTGTATTGTACTTTACGGTGTTTAGTTGTCGTAATGTATAAGTCGTAAGTGAAAAAGTTGACCACAAAATTAATTATTTGGTGATTTTAAAAGTTTTAATACTGCAAATAAATATTAAAAAAGTTAAATTTAATATAAAAAAATATTACAAATTTGTATGACCACAAAATTAACTGTAACTGGGCTGTAAGTGAGTGGTAACTGGGTTGCAAGTGAGTGTTAGTTGAGTTACGTAAGTTTTTTTACGAATTACGATCCAAATAAACACCGTAATTATAACTGGGTAGTAAGTCATTTACGAATTACGGAGTTTTACGCGAAACAAACGGCCCCTATAGTTTGCTTTGTTGCTAACAAAACCCTTATTATTCATTCATTTGACGCAGGTGAACTATGATCAATTCAAAAGGCCCAATCATCGCGTGAATCATAGACGATTTCACTTGCATTCTAATTACAGTCTAATTTTTTTATAATTAATTTTTATTTTATATATTTTACAGTCAACTTTTTGGTCAACTTTTTCACTTCACTTTCACATTACTAGCTAAACATCAAAAAATACAATATACTTTTTCACTTCTACTTTCCAACTACCAATCAAATACTGAAAAAATATATACAAATTCTCATTTTTAAAAAAAAAAAGAAAAAAAACTCAACTTTTCAATTCTTCCGCCCACTTCCTTGAATCCAAACAACCCAAGAAGTAGGGGTGTCAAGTGGGCCGTGTCGGGTCAAACCTAGCCCGAGCACGGCGGGCCAGGAGCCGGTCGGCCCGGGCCCAGGCTCCAAATGTGGAACCCGGGCATGGCCTAAGGCCCGGGTGCCCCGGGCCCGGGCCAGCCCTTGCCGCCGGCCTGCTAATTTAAAAAATTTTTAAAAAATTAAAAAATTCTTTAAAAAATCTTTAAAAAATTACTTATTCAAGTTGTAATAAAATTAGCAAAGAAAATTACAAGGCATGAAATGAAAATATATTTTTTTATTAATGATCCAATAAAATGGATAATTGATACGAATACATTTGAAGTGTAAATTTTTTTTCAAATTTATCATTAATACATAAGAAATGTATAAGTCTTCAATCTTCATACATTTATCAATCATAAATAAAAAAATATAAGTCTTCATTCATCTTCTGGGGTGTCTTCTGGAGAATCTTCGATGAGATTGTAAATTGTTTTATTTTGATTTTTCTTTTCTGCATCCAATCAATCCTTCCCGCATATTGTCATCTCGATCGCATCGATGCCAGACGGTTTCTCGTATCAGTCAGCACTCGACTGTTGGCCCAAAGGCCATTAGCCCTAAGTTTTGATGATTACAAACCATATGAAGTTAGGAATTAACAAGATTATTTTAAATGAGTTTCAGGTAAAAACATAGGTTGATTGACGGCTCCTACACAAGACTCATATTTGGAAGCCGCGAAGATTTAGATCCCAGAGCCTAGCACACTAGAAGAGCTCAAGGATCAATCAAACAAGTTGAGAAGACTATACAAGATTTGTATCTTTATTTTTTTTCTTTTTAGTTAGGATTTATAGTCTATTTGTCAAAACCGAGATAATAGAGGTTGATAACCTTGGGATTGTCACACACACAAACTTGATATTGCTTCATGCTTTCAAACAAAAATTTCTTACCGAGTTTTAGAAAAACAAAGTTTGAAAAAATCGGTTTTTGGAAAAATAAGTTTTTGGAAAAACGATTTTTAGTTTAGAAAAAGAATTTTTATCTAAATATAGTTCAAATTGTATTGGTGTTGATCTATGATCACACTATGATCTTTTCTAGCCCTAAAACTCTATTTTGTATCTACCCGTCTAAAGAAAATTTATCGAAAAATTAAACACTTCAATAGTTTTCTAAAACTGTAAATTTGGCCTTGTCCGGTCGACTGCACGGTCGATCGTTGGCAGAGCAGAACTGTTATGTCGGTCGACCGACATGCACCAATGTGCATTGTGCACATCGGTCGACCGTTCCGGTCGACCGGTAGAAAGAGCAGAGCTCTCTGTTTGATCCGGTCGACCGACAGAGAGTGGTTACTCTCTGTTTGGGACTTCGGTCGACCGCTTTCCCAACGGTCGGAAATCCGACCGTTGGCGGTCGACTGACAGCAGCCAGAATCTGCTGACAGATTCCAACGGCTATATTTTTGTTTGTCTTTTGTTGGGGCTTCTCCCAACGAATATTTTGACTTGTTTAACCCTGTTTTCATCCCCTATAAATAGTGGGAGTGTTATACAACTAAAATATAACATTTACAAGAGTAAAATCAAAATTTCTCACAGTTTAGCCTTTTAGCAAAAAGAATTTTCTTGATCCAAAATCTTCAATCCTTTGTGTTTTCGCTTAAAACTTCTCTTCTACTTCTCTACTTGTTTTAGCACCACACAATCCCTAAAGTTTCATCTCCTCATCTTGGTTATAGGATTGTGCATGTGAGCTTTGTTTGTGATCAAGTGTTGATCACCGTTTCCTCATATTGAGAAGTTGTAGAGGTTGCGGACTCAAGCGAGCTAGTGAGCTCTAAGTAAGTATTGCGGCACCGTGAGAGAGGATAAATGTGTCCGAAGAGTTCTAGTGAGAACTTGTATTGACAATCCGGTGGGATCAAGCATAGTGGAAATCCTTCATCGTGTTGAAGGCGGGGACGTAGAGAAGTGGGTCGACCTCGAAACATATTCTCGTGTTTGCGATTGTCCACTTATCTCTAAACTCTCTCTCTCTCTCCTTTACTTGCACTATTATTTGTTTACTTCCTTGCAAGTTTTAATATTGTTGTTGTTTATTGTTAATTAGTTTTTAATCCGCATTATTTGCCACTTAGTATAGTCATCACCTATTCACCCCCTCTCTAGGTGATTTCAATTGGTATTAGAGCCTAACCCTAGCATTTGGTTTAACCACCTTAGGGAGATCCTCATTATTGGTTATATCTATTTGTTGCATTTATTATTTGTTGTGCACTATACTTGTATTCATGGCATCAGATGACTTTTCTAGCATCAAGTCCCCACCCAAATTTGATGAGTTGAACTTCCCCATTTGGAAGGTCAAAATGAACCTATTCCTAAAATCCCTAGGAGTTAGAGTTGCCAAGTCCATCACCAAAGAATTTATTGAACCTCTTACTGATGAGAGAACATGGTCCGAAGAAACCTCTAAGGACTATGAGGCCAATGCTAGAACCCAATATGCACTCACTCAAGCATTAAATGAAGATGATCTTTCCCGCATTATAAATTGCAAATCTGCTTATTGTAAGATCACCTAGAGGGGGGGTGAATAGGTGATGGCTAATCTAATGGTCACTTATGAACAAATAATGCGGAATTAAAACTAAGTTGACCAAATTAAACTTCTTTTAATTGAACACTTATGTATAACACAAGAGTGTTGCCGAATTCCCCTTGCGAGGCTCTGGACAAACTCCTCTAGATTCCCCTTGAATGGGTTGAGGTGCCGCATTGGCTCTCTTGGTTGAATACTAGTGTTAATAACAATCCCAAGCAAGTATAGCAATTATGAGCACAAAGGTATATCATGCATATAAAAGATAAAGACTATAAAGTAATGCAAGATATAAGTGAGACAAAAAGAGTAAGAGAGCAAGAGTGAGCAATCGCAAACACAAAGGGCTTGTTTCGAGGTTCGAGCACACTTGCTCTACATCCCCGCCTTCGACACACGAAGGATTTCCACTATGCACGATCCAACCGGATCTCTCCTTGGTGCCGCAACACCTACAAGCCCTCGGACTCCCAAAGTCCCTTACACACCACAAGCCCACCGGCTCGTCGAGGCCGCACCTCAAGCTACAAGAGTTCGCACCCGAACCCTAAACAACACGAGCACACTTGCCCGTCTCCTCAAAGTACAAGATGAAATCTTGGTGATCTAAACACTTGATCACCTACAAAAACTCTCACTACAACACCTATAGGATGAATAGCTCAATGGATGCTCAAGTATTTGTGTGAGAAAGCAAGGAAAGAATCTTTGGTGAAAATCTTAAGAAATCACTTTTACACTCTTATAAAATCTTCCCTTTTGATTGGAAGTATTAGCTCACTATTTTTGTGGAGAAAAACCTCTGAAATGAATATGAGAAAACAGGCTCTAAGGTCTCCAAAAATCTTGGCTCAAAACAATGACAAAAACCCCCTTTTATAGAGGCCAGAAAAATCTGACCGTTGGGCTCTGTCAGAGCTGCCGGTCGACCGGTCCGGTCGACCGCCAACGGTCAAGAATCCGACCGTTGGAGCCTCGGTCGACCGGCCCGGTCGACCGCGCACCTGGAGCAGAGAATTACTTCTCTGTCGGTCGACCGGTGCGGTCGACCGGAATTTCCAGAGAGCAGACTCTCTGAAGCGGTCGACCGGCACGGTCGACCGTCCTCCAGTGCACACAGGCGTGCACGTCTGTGCACGTCCGGTCGACCGACCCGGTCGACCGGCCACTGTCAGTTCTGAAAAATCAGAACTGCCAGAACCTGAAAATTTTGGGATTAAAGCTTGGTCTTTTTGGCTTAATAAAAAATCCCATAAATACTTAGAAATTCTACAAAAAATAGTTTTATGATATAGAAACATGCTTGCACAAAATCAAGGCATGTTATTAAAGATTTGACTATTTTTTGTAACTTGGAAATATTGGCTCATAATAAAAACTGTTTTTCTAAAACAACATGTTTTTCCAAATTTTCATCAAATACAAAAACAAGATATACTTTAAAGCATAGTGTGTATGGATATGATCCACTACACAATCAGATGAAATATCTAGTTTTTGACATAAAGCACTAAACTTGGTTTTGAAATATCAACATGTTTTTCCAAATTTTCATCAAATACAAAAACAAGATATACTTTAAGGCATAGTGTGTATGGATATGATCCACTACACAATCAAGATGAAATATCTAGTTTTTGACATAAAACACTAAACTTGGTTTTGGATATAAGATATGTAAACTTGAAATACCAAGAACCAAATAGAATTTTGTCACAATGAAAATCTTTTCTTAACAAGAAAATCTTTTATGAAATGAAATTTTATCATGAAAACAATTCTATCAAGAGTGTGTGTGTGATATGACTTGAGCAATCCACCAACTATTCTATCCTTTACATTTTAACTAAAACAAAAACAAAATCTTATACCTAGACACAAGTCTTCATCTTCTTGAAGTCTTCCCTTGAAGGCTTCTCATCTTCTTGACTTGGTCCAAGCTTGACATTTAATCCTTGGATCACCCCGTGCTAGCTCCAAATCTTGACATTTAATCCTTTGTTGAGCTTTGCACCTACTAAGATCTTGATAAAGAATCTGTCACTAATTAAACAAGATCATTAGCAAATATAACTACATGAGTTGATCATCATCAAAACTAGAGTGATAGGCCTTTGGGCCAACACTTATGAAGTTTGGAATGTGCTTATTGTTACTCATGAGGGGACGTCGCAAGTCAAGAGATCTAACTTGACTTGCTCCGTTCTCAATATGAGAATTTCTATATGCTTGATAATGAAGGAATAGATGATATGCTCACTCGTTTCATCAAGATACTAACGTCTTATCTTCTTTAGGTGACAACATCGACAATGACTAAAAGATCGGAAGGTCATTAGAGCTCTTCCCAAGTCTTGGGAAGTCAAGGCAACCACCCTCAAAGAGCTAAATGACATGGAGGAGATGGACTTCTCCGGCTTCATCGGCAATCTCAAACCCATGAGATGGAGATGAAGGTAAGAGAAGAAAGGGAGGCACTGTACGCGCCGGAAAAAAAGAAAAGAGGTGCTGTAAAATTTCCTTGAATCAGATGAAAAATTATAACAAACTGTTTCCCTCCAGTTACAAGGGAGGGAGGATGTTGAGTCTTGAATCCTCCTTTGTTTAATGCTGGGTTCTTCGTGTGGCGGTGGAGAGTGAATCTTGTTCTCCGTTGACCGGATGACCGTCGGGATCGTCAGGGATCTTCTCTTGGTTGGTAAAAGGAGTAACACAGCTCTTGTCTACCAAAACTCTCAAAGAGAAGGTAGGCCAAGGACAACTCGTACGCAGCGAGCTTGTTGAAGAGTTGAGCTCTCTTTCTCCTATCTCTGTCTTGTTGTCGTCTAACTAAAGAAAATCCGACCCCTTCTTCAATAGCGACGGGCTATTTATAGGGGTTCCAGGTGAACGTGCCCCCCAAAAACGCTCCACAACGAGGGGCTGACCTCCCCGCTATGTGGGGCGGCGACTAGCCCCATAACCAGGGCGGTTATAACCGAGACGCGGGTGTCGAGCCCACGCACCTTGATGTTGAGACGCGGGGTGTCGAGCCACGCGCCTTGATGTTGAGACGCGGGTGTCGAGCCACGCGCCTTGATGTTGAGACGCGGGTGTCGAGCCCACGCGTCTAGAACTTGAAACTCTGCTTTTTAATGGCTTGTTTTTAGTGATTTTTTAGACAGCCTACAGAACCCCCTCCAAAGTTTTCGATATTCCGCAGTTAACTGGGACGGATTTCGAAATACTTTGGACTCTAGCTGAATTCGCCTTTATGACTGGACTGTTAATGCTCCGGGTTGATCTTATCTGGAGTTGGTCTTCGTGAGTGTACTGTTGAACTCTTTGAGGCCACCAGAGTTGATCGTGTGAGTGTCTAGATACACAGTCTAAACCTCCCCGATTGCTTTTAGTCTGTCATGGACGCGCTTTAAGCCAGGAGTGGACGATCGTCTGCTTGTGCCAGTGTACTGTTGAACTGATTTGCAGAAGTAAGGACTGAATGCCAGTCTTTTTGAAGAGCAGAGATAGTACTACTTTACAGACGCGACTTTCATGGGGTGCGTCTTTTGGCAAATGAAAAACGCGACTGATCTTCCATAAAGCAGACGCGATGTTCAGCCGGGCTGGAAAGACGCGAACTTCTTAGAGAGACGCGACTTTTTGAATGCATTTATGGCGGTGATGACGGGGCATGTCCATCGAAGAGGCGCGACCGTCGGGTGCGAATCTGTCCATGTCATGATTGCACTGCCAGTTGGCCTGGGGAACCGACGGGACATCACCTTTTGACGCGCGGACTTCCCGGTTCATTAAATGATCTGTTCCACGTGTCAAGCGATGACTCGCTGCAGAGCCATGGTGCGCGATCTTCGCGATACATTAAAATTGATCTGTTCCACGCGTCAAGTGATGACTCGCTGCAGAGCCATGGTGCGCGATCTTCGCGATACATTAAAATTGATCTGTTCCACGCGTCAAGTGATGACTCGCTGCAGAGCCATGGTGCGCGATCTTCGCGATACATTAAAATTGATCTGTTCCACGCGTCAAGCGATGACTCGCTGCAGAACTAATCGAGCCACGCGCCGCGTATCTTCGCGAATCCTTGTGCCTATAAATGGCAACAGTCAGAGAGATACCTCTTCTTCTCCGAGCGCATTTGTTTAGAGTTTTTAAGAAAAGAGTTCTTCTTTCTCTGTTCATCTCCATTACTGGATTCTTAATCACCAATGGCACCTAAGACCAAGCCAACCGCATCCTCTTCAAGAGCGACCGTCACCGAGGCCCAGAGGGGCGGTTCCTCCGCGCAGGAAGTCCTTTTCCCAGGTTATAACGCCGTTTAGGCTTGAACTTCACCATTACTGGAAGCTCATGGAACCCAAAAAGATATCTTTTGGAGGAGAACCATTAACACAGAAACCGTCAACACAGAAAACAAACCGTGTTTGATTCTCAGACGCGGTCTCAGACGCGGTATTGGTTCATAGGGAC